>JAOUZG010052814.1:3534049-3572120 GCA_026289955.1 Argiope argentata
TCCCTTTTGCTCGAACGGTATATCGCTCGGCTACTGGCCCAACCGTCGCAGGTTCGTACCGCGACCTTCACTTGCTACATATTCTATTCACTGCCTCTTGAGCATATGTCAATTACAGTCAATTCGCAGCTAACGCCAACTGAAGTGCACCTGAGTTTGACACTTAATGGCAACGATTATTAATGATTGAACGTTTTTTTTTTTGATGAATTGAGGAATCTCTTCATAAGAGTAAAATGTTTTTCAGGATAATTTGATATTCCTCTCTCTTGAAGACTCGATGGAACTATTTGAAACGATGAGATACACACCTGTTTTGCCAAACCTGGGTTGTAACGAATGACCAGAGACAAGGATTCTACTAGTGAAAAGGTCCCATATCTGGATATGTGAATACATTACTTATATGTTGGAAAAACAGTGAGATTACATCTTTTCGGAATGCCAATTAACATGGGACAGAAAAGGGGAAACGTTACAGCAGGCATGGAAACACACAAAGCATGTGTGTTTGCTCAGGTCGGTTTTGATTTATTCAAAATAGGAGTGAGAGAAGAGTGAAATCCGTATAAAGTAAATATGTTTATTTTTAAGCAAACAACTAATAATTTTTTTTCTAGTTTTCGGATTGAAATAATTAATTGGATTAATAAATAAATTTCAGGTGAAACAATAAGATGCATTAAGAAAAAGAAATCAACTACAGAAAAGAATAGATGTAAAAAAAACTTATCTAATTGAAAAAAAAATGAAAAAAAGATTCCTTCCCTTCTCTGTGACGTAAAAACATGTAAAAGCGATAAACGGAATACGAAACGAGCGGCATTAAAAATATGGTGTTATTAATAAAGCCAATATAGTTAAATCATCGTCCTGAAGAAAAAAATTCTATTTTTCTATTGTATTCCAAATTTTCATTTTTTTTCAATACATAACTACTGTACTTATTTTTTTCTCATTTTTTTTGTTTTATGCGTTTATTTATTTAATATTGTAATTATTTTTGGATTTCCCAAATAAATCTTGATTTTGCTCGCAAGTAGAATCTGGATTTTTCTCTTGGTCTTGAAGTTTTTCATGTTTTATATTCAGATATTATATTGTTTGGCTCAGTATAGCTTTTATATAGGTTCTTATACTTCAAAACTTCATACAAAATCAAACCTGTTTTGAAACATTTTGGATTGATGATAAGAAAATATGGGAATTTTAGTACTCTATCAATTACCAACAATTTGCTTGCTTTACCGCTACATAATATAAATTTGAGTAATTGACAATGGACGCATTATGCATTTCGTTTCGGAACAGTTGACTGATCTTTCAAAGTTATTACAAACCAACTGGCATAGAAGTAGAATTTTGTGTGTATTTTATTCACATGGGAAGAAACATGTGCAGCTCCAATGCAATTAAAATCGCATTTGTTTTCCTCTGGGAGTTAAAGACGTCATCATTTTTAGCGTTGCCATTTTAGAAGAATAGTGTCTCAATGAAGCAATATAATTACTTTCTATTCAGAATGTGTTCTTTTGACATAAGAACATTGGCATAGCGTTATTAAAAGAAATCACTTTTGTCGACAGATCTTTGATTGAACGCGTATAAAAGTACAGAAAAATATTTAAGAAAAACAAACTCGTGAGAATTTGAGACGATTCGTCAAGCAATTCATTATCCGGTACTGATTTAGAACGTTGATCTTAACACTTTTTAGTAACTAGATAGATAACGATCTAGAAAAGTCCATTCTGTGACCGATGAAAGAAATCAAGATAGCTATCTGATAATTAACAGATCAAATGCTGCTGATTAAGAAGACATTTCCTCCTTTTATTTCAATGATTTTCAGCTTTAGATCTTTGACTGTTTAAGGTAATGAAATGGCATCCATGCCAATGTTTGTGTTCTACTATATTCTACCGAGTTACTTGTAGATAAAATTATCTAAATTCTATAGACTTTAGTGTGAATGTAAGGATGTCAAAATCATCTTTAAAAAGGAATGGATTTTAAATTAGAAACAAAATAAATAAAATTTTGATTGTATTTAATTTAAAATTGTGTCAAAAAGTTTGACGTTCAGTATGTCTCCTGGCAAGAACATGCTGGGAAAAATATTAGAAGCACGATTTCATTTCACGAACAGATTCATTTTTTTTTACTTATTCGATTCTTAAAGAATTTACTTATTTTAATGATTTTCTTTTTAATAGTAAAAAATACTTTCTTTGTGGTTTAAAATTTTGCAACAAATTATTGATTAGAGCTGAAATTATCACATGTTTGGCATTTTACCAAACTTCATATAAAATTAAGATTTTTAAAAATAATTAATGGTAGCAGTAATATACTAGATATTACATGTTTTTAGTGTAAAAAAAATAAATTTCTTCTTTCTGACTTTTTTTTCGAATTGATTGCACAATTTATAAAAGAATGTGACTAATTAAGCACATGGAATTTTGAACTTTTTCACAAAATTACTAAACACTAAACTGTGTCTCATATTTAGTTATATGTACAACTAAATATGAGACACAGTACAAAAATTTCACTGTATTATTCAATTTATCCTATTTTACGATAAAAAACTTTAATAAATTTGACGAAGAAAAAATTCGTTTATCATATATATGTTAATAGATATAAACAGACAAAAATCGTTTTCAGAAGAATAAAAAAGGTAAATAAAGTTTTACTTGAAAGTCATTAAACTGTCTTATTTTTGTTATTTTGCCAACATTTTATTTTACTAATTTTCAATTAAATGAAAAAACTTGTAAATAATTTTCTAAATAAGAAAATAAAAATATTCTCAATGTATAAAAAAGAATTAAATTTAACTTTTCACTGTGCTTTTGGTACCTCATAAAAAGTAAAAAAATTAAATTCATCCGAATTTGTGTTAAATTAAATATTGAAATTAGAAAGAATACCTCTGATATTTTTTTATCTTCAAGAAATGTTTAATGAAGTATATTCAAGCATGTGTATATTATATGTGTACGTGTTCTTACAATTCTCCACGTAATTCTTATAATTTTCTTTTAATTATTATACTGGCATTTGTGTGAGAAGGCATATTTATAATATACATGTATAAGGCATTAGGTTTCTATATCTACGATAACCGACAATGAAAACAAGTCACATCTGTGCAAATGTAGCAAATAAAGGGGTAAAAGGCAAATGGTTCGTAAAATGAGAACTATTTTTACAGCTGCATCTACAAAGTTTTTTTTTATTATTAAATCGAGATATAAAATCATCTGCATTTCTATCAGAACGACATTTTCACAAAGTAAATAATTTTATTTAAATGAGATGTACTTATTAGTTTTCTTTATAAACTTTTTTTTTGAAAAATGGAATTTGTTTTATATAGTAGACTCAAATCGATCGACAGCTGGAAAGCTATTATTGTTTCTTTTTAAGAATCGTTTTTCACATTAACTAAAGTGATAAACAGTGTCTTCGCATTGTCTTCTTTTGAAACTTTTAGAAATTTGATATAATTTTAAACTTTAAAAAAAATTTCATTGTGTTTTTTTTTCCATTTTATGTCTTTTAATAAAGTAAACAAAAGAAATTAGTCATAAATATTAATTACAACGACATATTGATATTGAAAACATATTTCCAAATTAAGAAAAAGCCTCAACTTTTATTATTGATATTTTAAAGTTCGATTTATAACATAGAATAGAGATTATTGATGACGTGAATTGATTCCTCGTGAAGTCACGAATATTGAGTATTTCTGACTCAATTATGCTGAGAAAAATAGTTATTCCACAAGTCAGAGCATTTTAATAATGTTCGATTTACTTGCAGACTGCATTTGAACATTTTTGATTTTTCTTATATGCAAAACACATAGATCAATTTTTGTACATAGAGCAAAGTATAATGATCAAAAAATTAGATTTCACAATCTAGATGGAATTTCAAATGTTTAAGTTTTCATGGTGCTTTTCGATTTAACCAAAAAAAAATTCTTACATATACTGCCATATGTTAGATTTTCTGCATTTTTACGATATTAAATAATAATAACAATGGATGATATGGCATGAATTCTAAAACTAAATCAATTATTTATAATAAAAATTGTTTTTTCTTGATTAAAAATAATTCTTTAAGCTGAATAACTTTTAGAGTAAGATAAAATAAGTAAAATTTGAACACTTAATTGATTTATTTCAATTTTTGCTTCATATCTTTTGTGATAAGTTAGTTATACAACTAATAATAATTTTTTTGAAATATATTTTAATTTTTAGAAAATGGATGCCTGTATCGATTAAAACACATTCAATGCTTGTTATAGTTAAAAAAAAAAAGGGAAAAGGGGATGTGTAAAAAGAAAAAACATCTGAAAGTTTTGTTTTATCACATCAGTTTTTCCCTCGTGATCTGCTAACCGCTCTGGTGTGTAGTTTCTCAGGGTGATAATTAAAATTCTATTACCAACAGCTTTTCTTTCTTCTTCTTTTTCTTCTTTTGAAGGAAAACAGCAAATGCGTTTGATGGGAAGTGTAGTATTTCTGAGATATTAAAATAAAAACTAAAAGAATCCAAAAAATTCTATACTGAAAAAATTAGTATTTTAAAATGTGTTGCTTTGATTTTCACAGTTAATTGGATCTATGAAATCAAACTAAAATTCAACATACGTCCAGTGTATTTATTTATAATTTTATTAATCAAATTTCAATGTAATATGTTACCATAAGGCGTTGTGATAACGGCAGAATGACTAAGTGTTATATAAAGCTGTGTTATATTTTATCAATATCAATAATCCTAAATACTATTCTATTTTTTATTTTTTATGAAAATGAAAGAAACTCAATTTTAAATATTTGTAATCAATATTCTATGTCACTTCAAATCTTAAAAGTTAATTATTTAACTTCTTGAAGCTCTTCCTACAGTTGTTAAAGGCTTAGAAATACTTAATATCTTTTACAGCTAGCATTCTATATTCTAAAACTAGGGTTGTAATTTGTTATAATCCTCCTATTTAAAGATTAAAATAATGAAAAATAAATAGAAAATAAGATAGATACCAATAAAAAGCTTAAAATATTCTTTTATTAGCGCATTAAACAAACGAAATAATTTCAATTTTAAAATCTGGAAGTGAAAACAAAATCGTATATGCAGAAACGCTGTAGAAAAACAATAAGCAAATTTAAATTTTTATCACATTTATTATAAACAATTTTTTAAATGAAAGTTTGGACATTTTCATTCATATAATTAACAGTGGGGCTTGTCTCATCGAGTTATAAATATATTTTTATTTTCCAGGATAGACATATACGTCTCTAACTTTTTAATATTATCCACTTCATCCCCCAAAATAACTCCCCAGTATTTCTTGATAATTTTTTAAAGGAATTTTAAAAAATATGAATTCTATTATCCCTCAATATTTTGTTTCCTATAAGCTAAATAGATTACTGGGAACAAGAAATAATTAAAAATAGTAATTACAAAGTGTACAGGCGAGGCTTTAACTTTATAAAGCCTTAGTTTTGATTTAGATACTCTAGTGGAAATAAAAAAAAAACATTTTCTAACCTTTTTCAATTTTATAGAAAACATTTTTCAACTTCTTTAATGTTATAATATTTGTTTATTTTAGAATCATCGGCATCCAGAAAAGTGGAAATTAAAACTTCCGTTTATTTCATTTCATTGCTGTAAATTTTCACAAATTTTTATTTTTTATTCATTGGGTAATTTTTCATAATACGTGATAATGAAATGAAAGATTTTCCCATCACTTTAAAGCTTCTAAATTTCACAAAATTAAATTGACGATTAATCTTTTCGTCAATTTATAAAACAATCTTTTAATTAAATAAGTGATAAGATAAATAATAATATAAAATAAATAATAATTAATCTTATACTCTAATGTTATCTTGTAATTCTGTTAAAAGTAAATCAATTCCTTCACACACTCGCATCCTTTTGTTGCAGCTAAATTTCGCTATAACATGTTAATGCATCCTGGTTTTAAATTTAATTAATTAATTTTGCTGCATGATAATAGATTCTAAAAGATATTGTTCTAGAATTTTCACTGATTCAAACACATAAATAATCCAGTTTGTCAATATGCCAAATTATTTTTGTTTTATTGTTGTAACTGTATTCATATTAGAAAGAAATGTTCGAATAATACCCCCCAAAAAATTTGAGTACGATTATAGAAGTAGAATGCAAAACTTTTATTTTTAAATTTAAATATTCGTAGGAAAAAAAACAATAAAAATATTCTTGAAATTCAGTAAATTATGTCAGAAATCCAATAAAAATTTCTTTAGAATGACAATAGCTTGCTTTGTGATAAAATTTGTAACGATGTTCTTTCTATTCATTAGAATCCATACAATAGGGAAATACGCGCGAAAAATTATCCGAAACAACACAAAATATTAAATACTATTTTTTATGCTTAATTTTAAAATTCGTGCTTCGAGGTACATTTAAGCAGCATTGTGACTATCTGTGTGTCAAATATCCTTGCTGTAAGGGCGACAGATTTGTCTGGGCATGAAAGTAGTATGCAGAAATTTTATTATAAAATTTGAATATTCTTAGTAAGAATGGCAAGCAAACATACACACAAACATTTCTTTTTATAAGTATAGATAGATAATGCTTAAAGTAAGTTTTTCTTTTTTGCTATTATTTTAGAAAAAGTGGCATCTTTTTTTGCGACAAATGAGCAGACGATAAAAATTTTCAAGTACTAAAGTATTAGAAAATTCTTTTACATTTATCTTTTCAGTCGGAAAGGGCCGGAAATTCGATCTATATTTGTTCGAAGCGAAGTGAATTCATTGACCTTTACAAAATTTCCACATATAAATAAGAATTTCATGGTAAATCGAAGCGACCATCCATGGTCTTATTGTTCCATTCATGCATTAAGTTCCAGCTGAATAGCAATAATAATAATAACAAAAGAAGCAGAAAAAAAATGGCGAGTTTTCTCTTCTAGAATTAATCGGAATTTGGAACGATAAAAAAAAAGGAGAAAAAAAAAGTATACAACCGAACTAGCCGTTATGACAGCTGAAAAACCAGCAGGATTATTGGCCGCCATTCTACTAGGAAATATTTGTTGCTATTCTTAGTAGAAAGTCTACAGAAGGCAGGGGATAGTGAAAGCGAATGTTGACTCTTCGTCTTATGTGACTGCTTTGTCAAACGATATTTTCTCAGTGTTTGTTATAAGAAGCGACAGGGAGAGGAGAGGGATGGAGAGAGAATAAAATACCCCAGTTTTTACTTTTTTATTTAGAATGTCATCGTCCTTTTTCCTGTTTATTTGCAGGCAGCGAAACGAATGCTTTAGACCAACAAGATTTTCTGGTCATAGATTTTTAAAGAGAGAATAAATAGTTTTCATGTAAAGCATATTTGCGTAGCTAATACCTTACTGAAATATCGGTAAACAGCTTTATGTATATAATTTCCTTTTTTGAGTTAGTAAACGTTCCCTTAAAATTTACTAAATATATGTTTACCAAAACTAATTTTCGTTTTGTTCTTTGGAAATACGCATAAATTAATGAATTGTCGTTCTAATTTAATGGTGTTAGAAACTGCCGAGCATGAATAAAATATTTGGAATGAAAAATA
This sequence comes from Argiope argentata, assembly GCA_026289955.1. Taxonomy (NCBI): domain Eukaryota; kingdom Metazoa; phylum Arthropoda; class Arachnida; order Araneae; family Araneidae; genus Argiope; species Argiope argentata. Next base: position 3,541,718 of record JAOUZG010052814.1, read on the forward strand.
AATGTATGGAATTCGCATGTTATACAATAAAATTGTTGACATCAAAATTGAGCATAATTGAAATCAAATCACTCTTTAAAACCTAAAGGAGAATCGGATTGAAATAAATGGATAAGTGAAGTTTTATGATAAGCTCAGTATTAGTAAAAAAATTTAATATCTTTTAAGAGGATAACTTAATTTTTATAAATTAATTTTAATCACATTAATTTTAATTGATTTTGTAATTTTCTCATGATTAAAATCAATGAAATTCTGCAAACATTAGATGAAGTGCAAATTATTTAGAATACTATCCAAATAGAAAAAAAAAAAGAAATGAACGAAGATTTAATTCTCTAACATAATATGCATCGATTTACATTTTAGTTGCTAAAAGAAATGGCGCTTGTTTAATTCTGATTCAGAAGACGATAAAAAAAATATAACATTTTATTATGTATTCTTTTACTGTTTCTTATTTATGTAATATTTTATTGTTTCTCAAAATATTCAGAATCATTGAATAAAATAACAAAATTCGAACAAAAATGTGGGATATTTTTATTCAAATGATTAGCTCGTTGAAGCTCTGTTTAAAATAATGCTATTTTAATGCTCAAAAAAAGTAACAACTAGATATTTTTATCCCAACCTTTATTTCTCGTTACACAAATAATGGTATAGAAATGTAAGACTTATCGTTCTATTCACACATAAACATAGTACGATATCTTTCTGAATGAAAAATGAATATTCAATTCAATTTTCTTACAGTAATGTAACGTGATATATTAACATTTTTACTTACTCTTATAAAGGATAGAATAGGAAATGTAAAAATGCAGCAGTGTATAATCTAATGTCCCCTTACATTAGTTTAGATGCATTTTATACAAATAAGCCAACAGGAATGTTCATGCAACTTATTAAATATGTTTCTTCTCTGGAAAGCTATAATGGCGTCAGCCATTATCAGTAGTTTATTTTTTATTCATAGAATATTATATTTGGGGGGGGGATAAAAGAAATAGGGCGTTGCTTTAAGTCTTTTTCTAATTTTTACTAAGCAAACAGTAAGCAAAGCACACAATATATCTTTCCCTTATTAAAATAGACTTAATCCGATAATTTAATGAAATCAATTGATGCGGGATCATGCTCTCATGACAAACATCATCTGTCATGCTTTCTAAAATTCAATACTTCATGTTGTCTTACTCAATGTTGTAAGTATTGTTAAGCATAATCGAATTCATTTATTTATGCTCCAAAATAAATGTTAATTTATTATTAATATTGATTTGAATTACAGGTTTGTTTTTTATTATTAATTTTTTATATGACAAAATATTTCAATAAAAAATTTACAATTTGTATCAATTCTGAGGATTAGATGAAGTGAAGTCATGATTTGCATCAATAAATCACTTAAACAATCCTATCTGTTGTAAAAATCTGTCATAAAAATGCAAATTTTAATGGTTGATTTCGCAATTTTATTCATTAATTAGTAGCTCTAATAATAGTTGAAGGTGAAGTTAGTTAAACACTTATGATAAAATTATTATATTTAGATCAGACTGTAATTTGCAGTCACACTTAACATAGTACTGATTATATTTTTTAATACAAAGAACCATTTATTTTGATAATCTTAATATCGACGCAAGTTTCAGAAATAAAAATCTCTCTAAAAATAATTTTAAAATTTAATTTCTTTTAAAAATGTCCTATAAAATCTAAGTTTGTAAGTAAACTTTATAGTATAAAAATAAGAAATGGATTTATTGATGAAATGGGAAAAATACACGATTATGGAATGAGATCAATTTAAGCTTAAAAAATGATTTCTTTAATTTGACTAGATACTTGTACCATGTTTCTCTGTTGGAGAAAAAGAAAAGTTTGGGTTTATTAACAATCAGTATTTTGTTTAGAATCAGCAAAAATTAACACATTCAAAATTCTAAAATTAATGTTTTCCAAGTTGATTTTTAAGTCACAAGATTTGATTTTATAAAATACATATTATTTAGCACATTAATTTTTTTTAAAAAAATTCTACTTTTAAAAGATGGCCATCTTCACTGTAGTCAATATCACTTATTGTTTTTCTTCTGATTTTGAAAATTTAAGAGCTGTTATATTCTTTAATTTATGCCTAAGTACATATTCGGAGAATGGCTGTAGCGTTTAACAATTATCAACCTCAACTTGATGACATATAATCGTTCAGAAGTTCTTCTCTGTTTAATGGACGATATTCGACTTCACGTTTACTTGAAATATATAAGCCTAAAAAATAATATTTTAATCTCTATGACAATGCTATTATTTTTTAAATACATTCAAAATGCAATTATCTGCTGAGATTAATAATTGCATTCTTTCTTTCACTACGAACAAGTAGTCTTAGCGAATATCTACTCAATTCTTTATGATGAAAATTCATTAACAAGAAATATAGACAGTCTAATTCTTTATTTTCCTTTCTAGAATATTTTCTTATGTTAAGTTCTGTTAATATAAAATCCGAATAAGACATTTTTTTTATTTCTCTGGTTATTTAAATAAATATAATTTGATTTATTGGATCACAATTTTATTAGAAATTACGCCACTAAGAAAATTGGCTTAAATTTTAAAACAATTGTAAGCGTGAATATTTTAACACCCTAAAAACTCATTAATTTGCAAATAAGGAATTGTAAATAAGATAATTTTGGTTTTAGTTTCGGAAAAAGGCTAACTAATTTTTTATGAATGGTTCAATTAAAGAATTTATATTGTACATATATGTTCTTAGAACACTTTCTAGTTCGACAAATCAATCATTTCCCTACTAACTAGCTATAACAAGTGCTATTTTTAACATGGACTTAAGTTTGAATAATAATGTAAGATACTAAGATAGATTTGCTATATATAGGATTAATTAAATCTCTTTAAGTAAGCGCCCTTTTGTTCATCATTCAAGAATAGATATTTTTGTACTTAAAACTAATTTGAATCGCTCACATTATAAAATCATAATCAAATAAAGCTACATATATTAGTTTATCTAAGAGATTCAAATGCATCGTAATTTAGAGCTTAAGCAGTAATTTTCAAACGCTGTCAATCAATGACAATAATATTGTGATTTGAACGCAATACACATATATAATATTTAGCAAGTTCATAGACACAGAATTCAAAATGGCATGGAACGTTATTAAAATTACTTTAATGATATCTACATAATCACAACTCCCCCCCCCCCACAAAAAGAATAATGACCAATCCTCAGGATACTCAAATTTCCTCACATTGCAATCTGAGACACATTAGTATATGGATTTCAATTTAAAAAATGCTAACAAAAGATGAGTAAAACTAGAATATTTTTTTCGGTTGTCATACTTTGATTTACTTCTATATTTCATGAAACTCATGGATTGCAATTGCCAGAGATGCAAATCACAGCTTTGGTTATTGAGCAACAACTTCCGAATATGGCGGCAGTGTTGTTCTTTCCAGAAAATCACAACTCACACAAAAAGAATTTTGCGTAAGGTTCAGGATAATCAGATTCACTCACAGCCTGAGGCGTATTAATATTCTAAGATGAGCAAGACTAGATCATATTTTTGGCTCTCAAACTTTAATACACTTTCGCATGTTATGAAATTCGTGAATTGCAATTGCCACAGATGCAAATCACTGCCTGGGCTGCTGCTGTGTAATAACTTCCGAATATGGTGGCGGTGGTGTTCTTGCTAGAACTTCACAGCTTGACGTCAACCCTGGTGGATCACGTGCAATGGAACCATACAGTGTCGTATTGCTGCGTGTGTTGATGGGACACGGTGACGATGCACGTCTGGCGGCCAGTATTCTGATTTGATTTCTAGAACTGGCTATTGCCGACAAGTCCACGATGACTGGCAAGCCAGTTTGCACGTCGATGGTGCTGATGTACCGTTCGTGCTGAGGCACTGTTTGAGGTATGAGGGTGATGCATGCCTCTTTGGGACGAGCGAACTGCTTGCAGCACCACGTGATGAGGAGAACTATGAAAAGGAAGATGAGCAGAACAGCGAATGCGGCTGCGATGGGGTAGGATTCAGCCGCCATTTCGGAAGTGAAGAGTTTCGAAGGGATGAGGAACGTAATCTTGAATGTCTTTTGTTTCCCTGTTCTTCGTTAAGGATTTCTTCTCCTAGAAACGGAAAGACCTGTAAGAAATATAAAAAAGAATTTAAAAAAATAAAAATAATACTTAAAGGTCAGTGATTTTTAGTTTTTGAAACCAAGATAGATTTACTTTCAGTTTACCAAATGATTTTTTTACTGCACTCCTTCCCAGTAGTTTTTTGTTAAGTTCGGTCTCTATTTCCATCGTACTTAGGAATTGTCACCAATTAATACAAAAATAGCTTATACATTAAGCAAATGTACTCATAAATGACATTCAAGAGAAGTACTTCAAAATAAAATTTTCAAACAACGAAATGATAATTAGAATCAATCCTTTGCGAGAATCCTTTCTATCCCTTTGCGAGAAAGAACCAATTCGATCGTACAATACAAGAGAATATATTTGCTTCTTAATTAGATTTTATATTCATTTTTACGTTGGATTCGCATCCCTTGAATTACGAGTTCGAACCCGCCAGCTGAAGACTCTCCGTGTGTGTGGTGGTTGGTGCACGTTAAATCTGTCATGCATACAAAGTCCTGTATGTAGAGAGTAATACCACTGGGGGTACTGAATCAGAGGGGATCTTCTCTGTTCCAGATCTAAATTACGATCTGTCGATGAATAAATAAATGGAATGCATGAATGAAGCCCGCCCTATAAAAAGGGTTTGTAACGTGTGTGAGCTAGAAGTCAGACTTCTGCCCTCGGGTTCTCAGGGGTTTGAACACTACGGTGATTACAGTTTGTTTCAATTTTAGAACTAAGCAATGATGAGTATTTTTAATGATTGCATATTCGAAACATTCTTAGAGCATCCTTGTTTTAGTTAGACATTTTGTTTTCCTATTGTTGCATATTGAAATATCTTTTAATGAACCAGAGAAATATTTACTGACGAATTTTAAGTTATATTATGAAAATCATAAATATATTCTGTAGCGCGTAAAAACATTCCCATTTCTGTTTTCATATATTTTTACGAATGTCAATCGGTTCACCAAATCCGTTACTGTATTAGGTGAAGTTTTGTCACTTTTTATTTTACAATTAAAGCATGAATTTTATCCGATATGACAGAAAATTAAGAATTTCCGCATCACATTGGTGTGTAAAGCTCACAAAATAGTATACTATATACTATTGAAATTTGAAATTCAAAAATATTTGTTGAAGAAAACCTTAAGAATAGGTTACCTACGAAAGTTTCAATTGAAATTTTGCATAACTAATAATTTTGCCAAACCAATTGTTTGCCAAAGATGGCGAATAGACAATGAAGACATTTTTTTACATCAAAATAATAAGAATTAATTGGCTTCAAAATTAAGATGAACTTTGCTGGAAACACGACGAATTAAGATGGATTTGTTGTGTTTACCTATTTAAAGGCCTCTTCATTTATTTAGATTTTTTTTTCGTTAATAATCGTGTCTTTTTTTCATTCCATTGCAATAATAATTTTGAAAGCTTGTTTTTTTTCTCTTTATGACTTTATTTTGATTTTTTATTTAATTTTTTTCAAAATAAATCACAAATTGAGAATTTAGGAAAGGCCCAGATTTAAAAAATCAGAGAAGAATGATAGCATTATTATTTATATATACGAAATGTTTACGTGCATGGCATATAAATTGGTATTATTATTTATTATTTGAATGGCAACAATCAAATGTAAACAAACGCCTTATGCAAACGATTTAGACTGCTTTGTTGAATGTTTTCGCAGCTGTGCTAGACTCAACGCTTTGCCTAGCTAATTAAGGTAGCTGCAAAACATAGAAAATCATTGCAAAAGAGCTAAGCGAGAACTGTTCAGTAAGAGGAAAATCAACGTGAAAGAAATCGAAATGTTAAAAATAAGCTTCAAAAATAACTTTTAATCGAACATCAAAATAGGCTGACATGTTGACTGCCGCGTGACTCACTTTTGATTCATATCTGCAATTTAATTAGATAGATAGTCTGAATATCAGGCCTGAGTCGTGGCAATGAACGTGTTTACCATCTTCAGATAACTAATCGCTGTAACTGGCCGATGAAAGTTTTTCATATCTACGGAAATCATTATCTCACAAAAAAAAGTATTTGCTAACTGAAAAAAAAAGAATACTGTCATTTTTATCATATTATTACACTACAGAACAGTTATTTTCTTACCCATTTAATAATCAATAAAAATTTCTGCAACAATGTTTTTGAAATAAAAAAAAATCGCTTGAATCACTCATTGATTCAGTACAAATAATATTTTCATTTCGATTTTTAATTGGTAGTATATATACTTTTTTAATTTGCATGCGCATTACCTTATAGTAGACTCATTTAATTAAAAGCGTGTTTTCTAGTAATCAAATAAATAAGGTAAAATTTAAAAGAAAATGCATCCCATATAATTAATTTAGCATTTGTTTTAAATTAATAATTTAAGAATTTGTGTAAAATAATTATTCCATCCATTTTAATTAATTAATTTCATCTAGATTTATCATCTACTTTTATCTACATCATGTTGCCATTTTGGAAAATGTAAAATAATGTAAATATGCAAAAGTAATACCTGTTAAATATTAAAGCACATTATTCCATTGATACGAAATGTTTCTTTTTCTTAGGAAGAAAAAATTGAATACTTTTCTAACGTGAAAAGATTTCTCCATTCTAAGTGCGAATCTTAAAGCATTCTCAACCAATAATTAAATCGAGAAACGCTAATATATATTTATCAAACCTATAGAAAAACATATTTAAACGTTTCTTACTTTCTCGTATACAAAACGTACAAAGAGGAAAAAATATATATAATCCTCAAAAAATTCGAATTCTAGATCTAAACGAATCTTCAGCTTTCAGTCCTCGCTGTGAACGAAAAATACATTTTTTAAAAATTATGTCTGCCTATCTATCTAAGAGCATAATAACTCAAAAATGCTATGAGCTTGACTGCTGAAATTCAGTCAATGATCTTTGCACAAAATTTGAAGATTTCTATTAAACTGTAAGAGAAATCCATTAAGAGGAAATCTGTCTATCCGGCTGTCCAGATATAAATTAATACGATTAATACAAAATTCAGAAACTAGATGAATAAAATTTGGTACACAAATTAATTATCTTAATTGTAATATATATATATATATATATATATATAATCTGTGGAAACAGTTCCTTTAAGGGTAAATCGCCTGTTGGTCTGTATTTTCATTAACATATAAATGTAATAATTGATTAATGCAATGCTTAAAATGTATCCAATTTGATCTATGATTAATGATTACCTTTTAAATTCCTCATCAAATTTTAGCTTTAATAGCTCTAGTATTTAATAGAAAAAAAAAGAGACAGATTAGTTGGTTTTGATACTTTTGTATTATTAGAATTTGTTTATCAAAAAAAGAAAAAAAAACAACAACTTTTGGAAGGTTTTTTTCTCCCTAACAGGCACTTCCGAACCCATCGCTCGCCAATGATATAATATTGCACAGTTAAATTTATTGTATTGTACTTGTACTAGACTATACTAGACTAGATATACTACATATATAAGAGATTATGTGAGAAAGTTTCGGAGAAACCACTCCCGTTTGCTTAATAATCTTATTCTACAAATTTATGACACGCATTTTGTTTCGTGTACTATTTCATTGATGTTTTCGTCTAAATTTCTGACAGAAAGGCAGAATTACAACGCAATCTCAGATCAGATTACCGCAAAATATAAGGTAGGACAAAATCAGTATTACAAAAAAAAAAAAAAAATTAAAACTCACAAAGCATTGAATTTATCTATTTGTATAGTAAAATAGCGATTACTTTAATATTATTTTAAGGATACGATACGATAAAAATTGTTTATTAAAGACTGTTATATGATTAATTCAAATTAAAAACAAATAAAAAAACACTGCGTCAGTTTTAAATCTAACAAATATGATTTGACAATTACTGTTAAGTTATTTGATTAAACATGCTTTTGATGAAGACGAAAAAAATTACTGAAGAAATGATTTAAATACTTCAGTGTTTGTCTGCTTTTAATTTTAATGTTGAAATAAATAAAACACGGTTAAAATATCAGAAAAGATGGAATTTTTTAAAGAAAAATTAACAACAATTTCTTAAATTATTAAGAAGTAATTCTGATTAAATGAATCTATCAAAACTCGCTAAGTAATTATAGAAATGCCACATTTGTTATAAGATTTATTTAGTCGAATAGAATCAGAACAGTAAGATTTAAAAGAGAACAGTAAGAAACAGTTTCAATTAACCATACAGAAAATTCAGATGGTAATTTTTATTAAAAAGATTTGATTTGAAATGGTAAATTGTTAGGTACAAATAAAAATATCGCAATGATTGATAATACAGAAAATTTTTATAAAATAACATATGTGTTAAAAATCCCCAAATGTATAAATACTTCATTAGGTTCTATGCATCTCCTTGATACTATTACCAGAAAAGTTACCATCTTTGTCGTTTTCCTTTCATTTAATTCATTTTCATTTAATTATTTTGTTAAATACTGTATTTTTTAAAACTATGCGCTAGCTTGTGTTTATTTTCATTAATTTTATAAACACTTAATTTTGACTTCTTTATATATTGTACTCATTAACGACTGCTTTAAGAAAATTCTTTTTAATTTGAACTAAAATTACAGATCTAATTTAAATTAAAATATTTTTTTAAAAAATTATCCTTATTTAAAGTATAAGCTAAAGTAAAGAATGAAATTTCTTTATTTTCCTGTCAAAATTCAAATGCCATTTTTTATTGTTATATTATGTTATTTTAATTAATGCAATTTTTTAAAATATTATTTTTCGAACGCATTTCTTTTAATTTGGCGTTTTTTTATTTTTGTGAAAAGTAAATTTTGAAATACAGTTTTTCCCTCCCATTTTAACATAATAAAATTTTGAAATTTCGCTATTTGTGTATTTTTGATAAAACGCTGTTTTACCATTTCTTAAGTTTATTCATCAATAAATTGTTTATTTAAAATTAATTTTAATTTCATATGAGTGACATCACAACACCTGGTAATGGATTTGAGAAAACCGATTTTATTACTCTATGATATCTGTATTAAGGAATTGCAATTAAAGGTAGAAAGACGAAAATATTTTTATTTTTTTGGCATTCTGATAAAATGGTGTTTTTAAGAACAGTTTGCTTTTGTGTTTTTTTGAAAAAATGTTTTTAAATATGACATTCTGGTTTTCTGATTATTTCAAATAAATCACATATAGTTAGGTATGTTAATAAATAAAAAAATTAGGATTTTTTTCTCCCTTTTTTTATTTGGAAAACATTCATCATCTTACAATTTGTATAGTTAAATAAAATAATGCAATTGTATAACGAAAAAAAATGAAGTAAAAATGAAAGGAAAAAAAATAATACTTCACCTAAGACTAAGGGCAAAATATCGCCATCATGGAACCCAATATCTTTAAACACATATTATCTAGAACTAAAATGAAGATCTATAAAAGATAATTTTCCGATAATATCCGTAATATGACACACATCACATAAATGTTGAAGTTGGCTAACTTTTAAAACTATTCACTGCATCTATCAGATGCATATTATCTAACTCCTAACTCTGATTTAGAGTTGAAAGTTTTTGAGTTCCAATTCTCCTAATGAAGGAAAAACGCACTGTGATATTTTTTCCTGGCTCTGTCCTCGGTTTATCGCTCTTCTTTTTCAAGGTATAATGAACCGCTTGATAACAGAATCAGCGTCGGACGCGGAACATAGCCCGATGCTCCCTTGATATTTAATTATCGAATCGATCATGCTCTCCGGAATGTGATTTTATTATTTTTGTGGGTGACGAAATCATTCAAATCTGTATTTCCGTTCTTACTTTTCTTGGGTTAATGCCAGATGTATCAAACTGCTGCAGTTTTGGGAGAGGCGATGTCGGGTACGGTTACAACGAAGGGTGGACAAATTAAAAGAATTTTTATCTTTTAAATTTTAAAAAAATTCTTAAAATATGAGAAAATATCAAAGGTACAATATTTTTGTGTCTAGCCGACGAGAGTCAACTCAGGTTCACCGTTACTTGGTGGTAAGATATCGGAACCGAAAGGCTAGATTCGAGATCCAATTCCACCCAAGCACCATCGTGTAAGCATGTCTAGTGCACGTTAAATCCGAATGGGCCAGACACTCTCCGTTGGTGAGGCTTGGAAGTTAGGAGAGTGTGTGCCAGCTCAGGCGCTGACGTCTAAACACGACTCAAAATTACAAGATTCCACGAAAATAGCCTTAATGTTGCTTTAAAACGGGCGGTTGATATAATTAAATTAAAAGTAAACTCAATTATTTTACAAAATTGCAGGCTTTGGATTTAACTTTGCAGTACGGTGAAGAAAATTGGATACGGATTTTGAATTTCTTCCATTCGATGAAATGAATCCGAAATTCCTTTAGTGTCTTTCATTTTCTAATTCCAAATTTTGATTAATTCCGAATTTTCTCTAATTTTTATTAAAGTATAAACAAACAAAAAAGAATTTTCGTTTTCCCCAAAACAATGAAATTTTTTAATTTAATTAACAAAATAATAAGGAGAATTATTTAAATAATAATTCTAACACACAAAAAAAATCACTGTAGCAATACATAAGCAGTTGCTTTGAGGCAAGATTACTATAGCTTATAGATGAATTCTGTAAAAATTACAAATAATTCACAGAATTATTCCGAAGAAAACGAAAAGAATAAAAAGTATTCAAATTTTTCAAGTGAAATTGTTCTATGAGAATAGTTTCGCTGCATTATATTTCTTTGGTTATATGTTTATTTAATAGTTCTATTTTCTTAGTCAAATTTTATTTTTTCTGTCCTTTTTTACAATCACTGTTCCCCATTATAAAAGTACTTTAAAAAAAATTAAGAATTGTTTACAAATATTTCTTAAAATACAAATTAAAATTTAAAGCTGAAAGTTATAATAAGGAGAAATTTCTATGCAATAAAGCTATGAACAATTAAGAGACTATCTAGTATATTCGATTCATATTTAGTTACCAAATATACATTCGGGATCATCATGCATTATATGGAATCACGCTTCCCAATCGGAAAATATATCTAAACTGGATAATTAATTTTAATTAGTAGTAATTAATAGCATAATAAAGGATTTAGAATGAGGTAACTAAATTTGAAGAGATGTAGCGTTTCAATTTTTGAAATATTTTGTAAAAGTAACTATATCTTAAAATGTGTATTTTAAAAATCTTCCATTTCATAGCTGAGTCAACCTCAAGTATGCAATTGTAACTAGGATTAACAAAAATAATTTACAAGCAAAGCGTAACTAGTATAATTTTATTAACTTAAAATATCTCAGATCTCTGTTTTGAAAAAAATTATTTGTACGAATATAAAAAAATCATTAGAAATAATACAATGAGTAACTGCAATATAATACGTTTCATAAGCACATTCTCATCATGCTATTTTATATATAATAGGTTGTATGGATTTCCAAAAGAAAAAAAAAATGCATTTTTTTAGTTGCTCACGTTGGCATTGATGCAACCTACAGGGTCATATAGCTTTTTTCCTTTTTTTTCAGTTTCCTTTATTTTTATTAGTATTAGGATAACATGATTTGTAGCTATATCCTCAACGTTTATATTCAACTCATGCTTTTTTGTGTAATCGTATTAATTATTTTAATACGATAGGAAAGGAAAAAGAAAAATTCAGGGAAGCCAAAACAGCAATTTATAGCCAAGAGTAGAATGCCTCAATCAATATTATGTAATTGTTGCAAATATAAAATAATCCCCTTCTGCGCATGCGCTATCGACTGACCGTCTTATAACTGGTTGAGGGTAAGGCCAGCATTATTTTTCACAATTGTATCATGATTGGAGAGTTGCGTGACTTAGTAATATATTGTACAATTAATAGAACAATACTGTAATAATTGTACTTTGTAATATTACAAGGTAAATTTTTTTTAAAATGAAAAACGAATCTAAGTTATTTTATATTTATTAATAAAATATCATTTACAGGCTCTATATTTATTTATAAATTAATTCACTTGTTGAATGTTATATTTTGACACCGTTAATTCAATGAGATTCTTATTTTAAATATGTCTAAATTACAATATAAAACCGAAATAGTCATCTTCACAAAACAAATTAGTATTTTCTTATTTCAGAAAATAACAGCAAAGTTTACTTATTTATACCAACATTTTTTTCATTTAATTTTTTTAAAATTTCAAGCAATTAAAATTTTTCTTGAAAAAAACCCAAAGATTTGACTAGATATATGTAAATGTGATATCAGCTAAAATTATCCTTAAAAAAAGAGAGAGAGAGAGATTCATATTTGTTTGGACTTTTAGTGCGTTGCTCTCTGAAAATCTTAACTATCTGATTTTAAATCTTATCAGAAGCTCTAAATATAATTTCTTCTTTCAGTTATAACATTTAATAATAAAATCCGATCTTTATCTTTAAGGAGTTGCCTTTTACTGATGTTAAAGGAATGAACTCATAAAAACACAAAGACAGTTATCAAACTAAGGAGAAATGTTTTGATCACATTTTTTTTGAACAAACATAAATCTTTCTGAACAGAAAGATAATCAGAGGAGGTTATTTTTCATGCCAAATCATAGGAATGAAGAATTAAAAATAGTTTGTTATGTGTATTAATTTAATTTCACAATATGTATTTTATTTTTGTACTTTTTGGAGTTTAACAGGTATTCGCCACTATTGATGCTCAATAAAATGTTCAACGAATATATTATGCAACTTGTTCTCATAATAGATTTTTTTGGAAAAATACTTTAAACTTCCAATTTTCATAATCCTTTCACTATGAAAATCGATATTATTCCGTAGACCTTAAGCCTTTCTGTTCATTGTACCATGTATCTTTCCCTAAATTTCTATTATCACCCGTAAAGTTCAATTTTAAACTAAAATGGGAATGACGAAACCGTGATTAATATAAAAACGTCTCTTTAATGCCCCTTCTTTAAAAATAAATAAATATGAGAACTGAAATTAGAGTCGTTTAGCATTGAAGTCTTCTGTGCACTACTGAATAATTTTTCTAAATTATGTTGTTGTTACTTATGGCACTTGCCTATGGACAAGCCCCCTGAAAAATACAGCAGCAGATTTAAGCCAAAAGGAGCGTCTCTTGTTTTCAAAAAAGCGCCAACTAGGGCCAAGAGTACGACTTAGCTACTTCAACAGATAGCGCACAGAAGAACAACCATGCCTGAACCGGGACTCGAACCCGGGACTTCTAGAACACGAGGAAGACGCGCTACCTCTGTGTCAGAAACCCGGCTTCCTAAATTATAATACCGCAAAGAATATTAAATCTGTTGTGTCGTTACTTATGGCACTTGCCATGGACAAGCCACCCGCTGATACAGCAGCAGATTTAAGCCGAAAGGAGCGTCTCTTGTTTTTGAAGTAGCGCCAACTAGGACCAAGAGTACGACTTAGCTACACACTCACCACATTTTTTTGCACAGCCCCTTTTCACAGGGTGGGCACAGTCACACCTTTCACAGATAGCACACAGAACAACCATGCCCGAGCTTGGACTCGAACCCGGGATTCCCAGAACACGAGGAAAACGTGCTACCTCTGGGCCAGAGAACCGGTGAGAGCTTTATTATAAGTGTAGTTAATAAAAAATGGTTGATTCTTATTTTAATTTTAAGTGTAATCTTTTTATGTTTTTCATACTTTCTTTGTATTTGCCGCATTTAACAAGAACTGAAAGTTACTTTAAAAACTTTTGTTATAAAAACTCTTAAGGAAGAAAAATCATGGTTCGCTGTCAAAACTGTTTCTATCCAGTTCAATATATGTATGAATATCAACAAGAGAAAGGTAGAGCGGTTTTCTTGAGAAGAAAATGGCGATCACAAGGTCTTCACTTTCAAGATAACTCAGATTTGGGTTGTTTGCAATGCACTTAAGTTTCAAGTATTTATGTTCAGAATCAGCATGGCGGATTGAGTGCATCGCTTTCAATTTACAATCCAATGTTAAATTTTTACAAAGGGCTTAGCAAGAAAAAAGAAAATGAGTGTGACTACAAGAACACTTTAGTAACTAAGATTTGATAAATAGTTCGTCAAGCTCTCCCTTTCAACCAATTTCATCTTGTTGCATATATTAATATTATTTGTATTTTATAAATACCTTTATAATACCTTTGGCAACCGGCCGATTCACGCGAGATTAAAGATTCTTTAAAATTTTAATTAAATTTCTTAAATAAGATGATCTTAATAACTTATTTAATAAAACAAATTTCTCTTCAGTTTTTGATACAATAGGATTGATTATATTACAGATAAAAGTGCAGCATTTAAAACTGGATGCGATTTAAAAAAAATTTCAACATTGGTTATTTATGAAATTAAAATCTAGACTTCAAACACAATAATATTTTAAATATCCTATTAAAAACAATTATATATATATATATATATATATATATATATATAAAATTAGAGATACACATAATACAATGAACAAAGCAGATTAAGAATTTTATAATTCAAGGAATTATATAAAATATTTTATTGAAAATCTTAGCGTACGTTAATCCCAGCCAGATTGCTTTTCACCTAAGGCTGACAACAATAAATCCATAAAAATAAACCCATTTTTATAATTAATTAAAAAGTAAATTAATCAAAAATTAATAATTTGCGTGTTGTTCCCGTTCAGCAATATTAAAATGTAATGCTAAATTGGCTAAGTTTATTAAAATAGGCGTTTCATGATGTGCACTGCAATGGACGGAAAAATTCCTACATCCGCTAATACCATTCTTTGAAATAAAACTTGAGAATTAATTCTGTTAAAAATCATTCCTTTCTCTATGAATTTTTCATCATGTTGCTAGGAGTAAAGATTGGGCTAGTTCATTAAGTTCTGTTTGGACAAGTCTATTGGACTAGTTTTTTTTTTAAATCACTCATTTTTCTATGACTTTTTTATTATGTTGTCAGAAGTAAAGAATGTATTAGGGATTTTTTTTTAGTTCTAACAGGAATATTTTTTAAAAAATTCATTCCTTTCCCTATGACTTTTCCATCATGTTGTCGAAAGTAAAGAAAGTATTTTTTTTTCCAGTTCTACAAGGAATATTTTTTAAAAATCATTTCTTTCTCTATTACTTTTCTATCATGTTGTTAGAAATAAAGAGTGGACCAGTTTTTTTTAAAAAATTGAGAGATTCCTTTTGTGGAAGAAACTTTCCATGAATAGATTGAAGTAATAACTGTTGAGTTCAAGTCAAATAGTTATAAAATCAAATTTCAGCCCCTTAATTCAGAAAATTCAGCATGAAGTATTTGATATGAAAAAACTTTTATCCTTTCTTTTTGAAAGGAAACAAGATTCAGATTCTAAAAAATATCGACTTCTTTCGTTTAAGTTGTAATATAATCTTAAGTAATTGGGAGAATATGTTCGTGTGTGATGTAAGGTTATAGATAATTTTGACCTAGAGTTATCACACTTGGGATATTCATAGTTTACAAGGTAATATATGACATATTTTAACAACTAATTAACATTAAGTAATTAATTAAACAATAACTAATTACTTAAAACATATTTTAATTAAATAATTCCTGATTTCCACATATATTCTAAATTCTTTATTCACTATCTCAAGTACATATATTTTTTGCTTAATTTTCAACAATGTATTTCATTATTGCACTGTAATTCAAATCTTTTTCTTATTGTTTTCTCACAAATTAATTCACGTGATTTTCTTGTATCGTTATAATTAAGGGAAGAAAGATTTTATTCAATATCTGTGTAATTTATGAGTAGTAAGAAAAGGAAATTATAGTAAAGTGAAAGTTAGGAGATAGATAGATAGGCAGGTCATTTTTGTTTTTAAAAGCTCCGTGATGTCATGGGACTTAACTTCATTGAGATGGTTCATATACACAATGAATTTCCAACAGGGGGCACCTCGAAATGGGAATGAGAAGATTCCGTCATTGTGGTTGGTCCTCGCGACCCTAGAGAGTACATAAATAGGTGGCGGTCTGACTCCTCCCATCGATGACGAGTCGCACTTCTTATGGGAAGGGTTGTACCTTGGCCTGTGATGTCCTTCAGACCTCAAACCACAGTTCCCATCAGTGTTGCTGTTGCAGCGGTCCGGTCATTCAGTTTTATGGTTTATTCGTGTGCCTTTGGATGGGTAGAAGAGTCAATGATATGACTATGACTATATTCAATGAATAGAATGTCTGTCTAAATCGAATGTTTATGAGTATTGATATTCATCTTCTTAAGAGAAGTATCAATATCAAGTTGTGCGATTGAAATAAACCGAATTAATATTTTTGACTAACCACCAGCTGGCCTCGAAAGGCGGCTGGTGTGAATTAATAATATGCATAATTTAAGAATGAAGAAAAAAAATATTATTTTAATCTCTACATTCTCTATAAAATCGACGATAAAGAAATAAATGAGTATCAAAACATAAATAATAATAAGATAGATGATACTTTAGAAAAAGGAATTAGAATTTTCTTACTATTACTGGATCATCAAGTCATACCATCCTCGGTTCTTTTCAAAGTTCCCAACCGCGACAAGACTAGCATCTTCATTTTCGTTGTCTCTAGAAGTGCCCCTAAACTGACTGTGAACGGTGCTAACTGGTTTCCTTGGGTGCGTAAAAACACTCCAAAAGGCAATCGAGATTTTATCGATTTCCGAACGAAAGAGATAACGCGATGCGCCCAGCGTTCCATTTCTAAACATCGGAATCCATTGAACTTAGAAACCGAAAACACAATAGAGAAATGTCTGATTGCTTTTCCCCTTGTTTATTGGTCTGTTTTTTTTTCTAGCGCTCAAGCCTTTCTGGAAGCGAGTTTTATCTTCCAATATTTATTTCACATTTCAAGGTCAACTCGTGCGAACATTCTACATCTATATATTTTGAGCATACATCTACATTTTTTGTCGCATTAACAGATGATTTAACCAGAATGATTAAGGGAATGGCTAAACAAGGAAGTTAACGAATGCGTTAAAATGCCACCTCCGTCTGCTGTACTGAAATCGAAAGTCGTCAGCATGAATTTGTGAAAACGAATTGCATTTTACTGTGCCTCGTCATACAACATAGATTGCTCAAACCATTTTCCTTTTTCAAGTACTCTACTGAAATTGTCTAGAATTTTATTTTATTTAATTCAAAATGGAATTCATGCTTTAAATTATTATGAAACTTTTACCTGGAAGAAAGATTAACAGGATTATTGGGTGGTTTTCGATATAAAGCAATTAATGGTTTTCGGTTTTCTCATTTATTCTATTTAAATTATTCTGCTGTCTTGCATTTAAGTACTAAGTACATTAAGTAATGCATTAAATGCATTAAATAAAGCATTAAGAACATTGAGCAAAACATTAAGTTCATTAAGCAAGGCATTTTTAAGTATTGAAATTGACTGAAAGTAAATTTATATTATAATTTATTATTATTCAAAATGAAATTCACGCATTAAAATATTGCGAAACTCGTACCTGGGAGAAAGATAAATAGGATTACGAGGCGGTTTTCGATATGAAACAATTACTGGCGGTCAGTTTTCTCATTTATTCTGCTGTCTGGTACATTACATTAAGGCCTAAGTGCATAAAGTAAGGCATTTCTAAATATTGAAATTGTCAGGAAATAAATTTATGTTGTTGTTGTTACTTATGGCACTTGTCATGTACAAGCCCCCCGCTGATACAGCAGCAGATTTAAGCCGAAAAGAGCGCCTCCTGCTTTTGAAGTAGCGCCAACTAGGGCCAAGAGTAGGCTTAGCTACTCACTCACCACACATTTGCTTGCACAGTCCCCTTTTTACAGGGGGGGGGGCACAGTCACACATCTCACAGATAGAACACAGAACAACCATGCCCGAGCTTGGACTCGAACCCGGGATTCCCAGAACACGAGGAAAACGTGCTACCTCTGGGCCAGAGAACCGGTGAGAGCTTTATTATAAGTGTAGTTAATAAAAAATGGTTGATTCTTATTTTAATTTTAAGTGTAATCTTTTTATGTTTTTCATACTTTCTTTGTATTTGCCGCATTTAACACGCACTCCCTCAGTGCCAGAAAGCCAGCCAAATAAATTTGTATAATTCAAAATGGAATTCATGTATTTTTTTAATTAATTTTTTATTTAAAAATTTTATTTTTTAATTAAATGAAGAGAATGAACTGAGAATAATACGTTTAATTTATTAGCACTACTGTTAAAACTCAAAACTTTCAATGCAAAATATAAACTACTCGAAGCGTAAAAAACTGAACAACTTTACTTTAACAGAAAGGATCATACACTGAAAAACATTATTACATTTTCATCCAAAAAAAATGATATATATATACATCCGGTCACATTACTCACTCAACATCCGACATGACTCATGCTTAATAGCACGTGCGTAATAAAAATAAAATAACGAACATTTCAGTACATCGTTTTTAACATCCTCCCACCTTTTGATTATGGAGCATAATCAAAACTGTTTTGAGCTTGTAAATACAATCTACAAATTTAGTCTCTCTGGAACTTTCAGTCTTCTTCCACGGTTACTAAATTTAGGTGTGCGCTCGAGGATGGTGGTGCCATTGCGATGGTCGAATTCCTCGGAATGATCCATTGATTCTATGCTCTTCAAATATTGAGGACCATCTGAGGTTGCGATCTCCAATGGGTATATCCTTTGTATAGGGCGAAGCAGTTCATGAGTCGACGTCTGCACTCTGACAAGACGAACTTCTCCGTCTCTCCCAGGAATCAGCTCTGTAATGCGTCCCAATGGCCAGTCAATGCGTTTTTTATTATCAGATCCTACCAAAACAATGTCTCCAATTGAAATTTTAATTCTTGACTGTGTTCTCTGTACTCGTTGTATTAGAGTGCCTAAATACTCTGATCTAAACCTCTCCCTTAGATCTTTAATTAAGTGCTGTCTATATTTTATTCTCTTTGTAAGGGATTTACTATCGACAGCATCAATATCTATTAGTTTATATTCTTGAATGTCTTGCAAAAACATCGACGGTGATATTGGTTTTATAGCTTCGCTCTCAGTAACGTAAGTAAGTGGTCTTGAATTTATGACGCTTTCACAATCAGCTAGGACAGTTAACATTTCTTCATAACTCAAGCTAGCCTTTCCTAACACTCTTCTTAATAGATCTTTCAAAATTCTTACGAGGCGCTCCCACCAACCACCCCACCATGCAGCAGTTGGCGGGTTGAACTTCCATTCGATAGGTTTACAGCTCCTTGTCTTTTAACCTGTTTCCAATCCAATAGCCTTAGAGCATTGGCTGCTCCTCCAAAATTTGTACCGTTATCACAATAAACAGTTGAGCATCTTCCTCTACGTGAAACAAACCTTCGAAACGCCATTAAGAAAGCTTCTGTCGTAGCGGAAGTGACAAGTTCAAAATGCACTGCTCGATATACGGCGCAAGTAAATATTAACACCCAGCTCTTTTTATTTTCTTTGAGAAAGAGTGGACCAGCCATATCAATCCCGGTAATCTGAAAAACAGCTGCATCTTTTACTCTGTCTTCGGGAAGTGGAGGGGCAATCGTTTCCATATTTCTTGAGTTAAACCTCTTACAAGTAATGCAACTTGTCAAGACTTGTTTCACAGTTCTTCTTCCCTGTAAAATCCAATATTTTTCTCTTAAAATATTTAAAAGTATCTGTACACCTGCATGACAATTTTTCTCATGTGTGTAGACTATCAATCTTTTAACCACTTCATGGTTTGGAGGTAGTATAGCAGGTTTCAAAAATGCATCATTATCTTTCCTGTTGGTAATTTTGGTCTTTAATCGAAGGACGCCTTTCTCATCTTTAAATGCTTGCAGAGTTTTAAGTCGATCATCATTCTTAGCTGAAAAACACTCTTTTTGAATCAAGCTTATTAGCTTTTCTTCAGCTTCCTGGAATTCTGAAGCAACTATTTCTCCGTATCTTTTTTCTTTTGATCTCACACAATTGTGCTTAAATCGGAGAATCCATGCTATAAGTCTTACAATGCTTTCATATCTGTAAAATTTGACGTAGTACCAATTATTATTTTGGCAAATTTCACTATTTGTTAATGTGTATGAGGATTTCGACTTCTCCTTTTCAATATCATCTTCATCGTAAGAATTATTAACTAGATCTGTAAGATGTTTGAACTCAAAAGGATCTTTCATCCATTTAGGACCTTGCCACCACTTTGACGATAGGAATTGTTTTGCTTTAGAACCACGCGAAGGCAAATCTGCCGGATTCTTTTCACCAGGCACATGTCTCCAGGACGTGGGATCACTTAGCTTTCGAATCTCGTTTACACGATTGCGTACAAATACCGACCAGTTATCGTCTCTCTGTATCCACGCCAACACGGTAGTCGAATCACTCCAATAATATCTCTTGATATTCTCCCATTGTAGAGCTTTAATGACAGAATTCGCCAATCGTGTTCCAATAACAGCAGCTAAAAGTTCCATTCTTGGAATCGTGGTTCCTTTCAACGAAGAAACTCTAGATTTGGAAGTCAGAAAAAACACTTCGGCTCCATCTTCTTTTTCAATCCTCAGAAATACCACAGCTGCATACGCATCTTGACTACCATCAACGAAAGTATGTATAGTACAATTACTGAGATTTTCTTTAGTTATTTTAATGTATCTAGGCACTTCTAGATCTTTTAAACATGTCAGCTCATGAAACCATATTAAAAACTCTTTTCGTAACTCGCATTTTATGTCTTCATCCCAGCTTATTCCCTTTTTCCACGCTTTCTGCAGCATTAATTTCGGGCAGAGCATCACTGGAGATATGAAACCAAATGGATCAAACATTTTGTGAACTGCAGATAATATGTTACGTTTAGTAACCTTTTCAGTGTCTACATCATTCATCCAACTCATGTCAATCTTTAACGTGTCCGAGTCTTTATTCCATAATAAACCCAAAACGTGTGTTTCTACTTTCTCCTTAGTTTCGCACTGACCAGAATACTCCCATTCTCGAAGTTCAAATCTTCCTTTGGACATAAGAGTTGTTGATTCTTGTATAAATCTTTTCAGTTCTTCTTTGTTATCAACACTGGTGACAACATTATCAACGTAAAAACTTCGAGCCAACTTTTCCCTGAATTTAACGTCATATTCTTCACTTCTTCTAATGTGATAGTCAATCACTGAGGCTAACAGGAAAGGGCTGCATGTTACACCAAAAACCACTCTGGTATGTCGAAAATACTTCAATTTATTTTTCTCTTCATTCTCCCACCATAAAAAACGAAGAAAATTCCTGCTTATTTGACAGAAAGCTCTTCTAACGTCTCCAATCACCCCGAATTCTCCCTCTCGAAAACGTAACAGAAGGTCAGGCAACAATTCAATCAAATTTGGTCCACGTTCCAAACATTGATTAAGCGACGGGTGGTTAGGGAGTCGTGCCGACGCATCAAAAACTGGTCGAATTGGAGTAGTAGCACTACTCGGTTTCAGCACAGGTCGATGAGGCAGATAATTTCCGTAACCATGTACTTCAGTTAGCGGAACTTCTTCTATGATACCCTCTTGGAGCCAACTTGCAAAAATTTCTTCGTATTTCAGATACAAATTCTCATTCTTAAGTCTTGAGGTAGTGTATTCCAGTCGTCTCTGAGCTAAGTGTAAATTATCAGGTAACGGGGATTTGTCATCAGCCCAAGGTAAACTAACTTCATACCGCCCATAACAATTAATTTTCACAGTCTCTAAAAAATGTTCTTTTGTTTGAAGGTCAATTTCTTGCTTGGACTTCTTTGCAATAGGATCATCGATTCCAATCAAGTCTAATCGCCATAAATTAGATATATCAAGCTCATTGACAAACAGGGACGTTACAGTCATCGCCAAATTTGAGCTTTCTTTGGGGGTTTCTTCTACGGGTACCTTTCCCATTAATGTCCATCCTAAATGGGTTTCAACTGCTACAAGACCAGACTTCAGCATTCTTCTTTTTCCAGTCAACATTTTCCCCATAATATCGGCTCCAATAAGTATATCAATCGATCCGCTGCAATCATTTACGTCAGATAGAATAATATTATCTTCTTCCAGTTCTCTTACCCAAGATCCGTTACAAACGGGTTGAACATTTTCACAAATTTTGTCTTGATCCAATGCATCAAAATTACAAGCGAATTTTTCATCTAAATCCCTTAACCATATTTTGTAGCAATCATGTGTAATCTGTTTGCTGGAAACACCTCCAAAAAGTGAATGTACTAGTTTTTCTTGTCGAAGAGAAGTATAGCCCATCTCTCGTGCAACATTTTTTAAAATGTAAGATCTATGTGATGCGGAATCCAAAAGTAATCTTACATTTTTCTTTTTATCTCCAGAAATCAGCACTGCCTTTAAAGTCTGTAGAAATACTCTGGTATTACGTTCATTTAAATTAGACATGCTGACGTTATTTTCAACTGGCGCTTTTTCTTCATCTTTCTCAGTCTTTTTTGTATCCAGTTTATCACACATCAATATCACATGTTTTTTAGAACAAATAAAACATCTTAAAGCAGCTCGGCAATTTTTAACTGCGTGTCCGATACCCAGACATGCAAAACAACAGCGTTTTTCTTTAACAATATTCTGCCTTTCCTGAAAACTCATTTTTTGAGCCAAAAAACATTCAGAACTCTTATGTTTGCCATCACAAAATATACACTTAGATACAGCTATAGTTGATGCTGTCGTCAACAAATTTGCAGCAGTTGGAATGTTGTTACAAAAGGCAGGATTTTTCTGCCATTGCTTCTTTTTGTAACCTTGTGTACACTTAGGTTCGTTTAATCCAAAACCCGACATCGCCAAGTTTATTCGCTCTTCGCTTTCAACCTCAGTTTTTATGAATTGCATTAAATTGCTCAATCTCTCCTCGGCATCAGCAGAAGCAGAAGATGTAGGATGACGATTCCAAGCTTTCAAGAAATCTTCATTAAAGCAGGATTCTACCATTGGGTATAATATTGAAGCACATTTATCCGTCGTGACTCCTAAAGTCTCTAAAGCTCTCATATGTGATTCCAGTTTATCATATAAAGATGTCATTGAAAACTTCTCATTTTTATGCACAGAAATTACTAATTTCAGAAGTTCCCTGACATACACTTCTACTAATAAATCATCTCTACCGAAACGAGCTTTCAAGCTTTCCACGGCTTTGGAATAATTGGCACTCGTTGGCGGAAAACTTTCCACAATCTCCCGAGCACGAGATCCAGAAACAGTGGCTTGAATTAAATATTGAAACTTGTTTTCTGGAGCTATGTCGCCATCTTTATGAATGTGCTCGAACTGACTCCAAAATGGCAACCAGTCTTTAATATTTCCAGAAAATTTTCGGAACTCTAATTTTGGTAGATGAAATTTTTTCTTAGCGTTATTTTCAGATAGCTGAGAACTTTCACTTACTTCTACGTTAGACTGAGCCTGGATTCTCGCTAATTCCAGTTCATACTGTCTCTGTTTTTCTTTTTCTTCTAGTTCATGCTGCCTCTGTTTTTCTTTTTCTTCTAGTTCATACTGCCTCTGTTTTTCTTTTTCTTCCACTCTCTGTTTCCGATCTCCAACAGCCATGATTAAAACAGAAGTGACGAAGTCCGAATCCCTTTTATACTCATCGCTGTTAAGAATTAAATTCTTTAAGTCTGAAATGGTTGCTTTTTCTGGTATTACTTCACCAATTTCTTCTGCAACCAGTAACAGATCTTCTTTCTTAAAACCTTTAACAGTAGCAAACATTATAATTAAAAAAATGATCCTGTCGCGGACGCCATAAAATGTTAAAACTCAAAACTTTCAATGCAAAATATAAACTACTCGAAGCGTAAAAAACTGAACAACTTTACTTTAACAGAAAGGATCATACACTGAAAAACATTATTACATTTTCATCCAAAAAAAATGATATATATATACATCCGGTCACATTACTCACTCAACATCCGACATGACTCATGCTTAATAGCACGTGCGTAATAAAAATAAAATAACGAACATTTCAGTACATCGTTTTTAACAACTACGATCTCCAAACTAAACTTATTGGAAATATTTTAAATATTAATAAAATGTGCAAAATTTTGTTTACATTTTAGACATAACCTTGAAAAATTGGACGTTGTTCGATTTAATGTTTTCTATAAAATAATATAAAACAATAAAATTAAAACTTAATTACCATGTTCTTAGATGTTATGATACTATTTTCAAAATGAACTCACTTCGTGATTATTATCCGTCGTTATTGGTTATAATCTATTCAAAAGATTAATTATTTATTTTCAGACAATTATGTAAAGTACAGAAACAGTATATTTTTTGTCTTCCTTTCCTTCAAAGCAACCATTAATTTGCTAAAGTTTATTTCATTTCTGCGTTCAAACTCAGCACAACTTCTTCTAATATCGATTTTTCTCAAAACTGTTTCTCAGAAAGTAGTAAATTTTTCTACTTTAATATACTCTGAGGACAATCTGACAATGAATTAGATTTTCCAGTACGTTTATTTTATGCTCTAATCTCTTATCCGGCTTATTACAAGGTCGTACCGGATCTGAAGCATTAAGCAACTTCCTAGATGGCCTGATTAAGATTTAAAAGAAAAACGATATTATTCATAGCGAAAGAGGTGTATTAATAGATAAACTGATAAATAGATAAACTGGCCGGCTTGCTGGCACAGAGTTAGCGCGTCTTCCTCTTGTTCTGGAAGTCCCGGGTTCGAGTCCCGGTTCGGGCATGGTTGTTATTCTGTGTGCTATCTGTGAGATGTGTGAATGTGCCCCCCTGTAAAAAGGGGCTGTGCAAGTGAGTGTGTAGCAAAGTCGTACTCTTGGCCCTAGTTGGCGCTACTCAAATACAAGAGACGCTTCATTCGGCTTAAATCTGCTGTTGGGGTCAGCAGTGGGCTTGTCCATGGCAAGTGCCATTTGACACAACAACAACACAGATAAACTGAGCCGTGGCCGAAGAGAGAAGACAGTTTTGTAATTTTTAAACTCCACATAAATCATCCGGGAGGTATAATTTATGAACAAGCAAGAAACGAGGTTTATATCTAACAATAAAGTACATTCTGGACATCCTCCTGTAAGATAGAACCGTCGGAAAGTGGTCGTGTCAGAATACTTAAACGAATGGTATGATTATATTAATTGAAATATTAAATGTAAGACTCATCATTTTTTCCCTTCACTTCCGTTTCTAATATTTCAGTATTTAACATTGAATTCATTATCTTTATTTTGTTAGCTGTTATGATAAAAATTAAAATTATTTATTCAGGTGTAACATTCAAAAACTTTTTGCTAAGAAAAAGTTACATACATTTTCTTTTATAACACGAATATTGAAATACATTTGATAATGCCCATATTATAATATTTCGCATTTCAAAACACATTGATGGAAAATTAAAAGGAATAATTATAGAATTACATAATGCACTAATTATATAAGATTATTATTAATGAAAAGTAGTTACAATATGAATTTATATTATATTTAAAGCTTAACTTTAAACAAATTGAAGCGTGTAAGTACATATGTATTTATATATAAATATTTTCAAGTGGCTCTTTAGAAAGTTGTTACCAGGGCCTCTAATTATCCTTTCCTGATCCTTTCTTGACATTTAAATATAGTGTAATGACTTGATCCTGGTTGATCAAATAAACGGGTAGCGTTTAAACACAAATGTTTTATTTATAGCTTATTTAAAAAAAACTCCTCATCTAGGTTAATATGCTGGGAAATATTTACATCTGGATTAACAGTTCCACGACTAATACAAAGAAACTAACAGGCTATTAGCGTATTTGGCCACTGCGGGTAGCCCAAGAGATCTACAGATTTACTTCCGGTAGATCTTTAATCAAGAAATTCGAGATCACGTGGTATCTCTTCAGCTCAGCCCAGCTCCTCAGATCTCAATCTTCTAGCCTTGTCAGATCAGTTCGTCTCGTCCTTTCAAAACCTTAAATTTTAACCTCGGTCAAACTCCGCCTCTCAGGTTCGCATTGGTGCGCTGGAGGTGCCGATCATCCATTAATTCTTCAGAAATATTTCCAGTGGTCAGCAGTTGACCGTGGGAATTTTTGTTAATCATCTACCCTTTTAGCAGATCATCCCCTCTAGGAAAATATTTAAACCTGGAGGTTTTAGCACTTCTTTCTTCAGAGCGCGATAAAACACATGTGTGGTTCATCATCTGAACTTTATTCAAGTTCGGGTGGTCCCATAGGAGAAATAGTTACTTCTGGGCTTTTGACACGGTTTCCTTCTTCAAAGAGCCGTGAAACGCATGGGTGGTCTATTATCTAGACTCTATTCACGTCCAGAGGGTAACATCAAAGCGGGAGAATTCACAAAGAAAGGAATCGTCCCACAGCTGACCAGATGTAATGATGTTCAAACATGTGTCTCTTAGAAAGGGAGAGAAGTTTAACAGCTTCTTTACAATAGTTATATCTTCAAAATTTTATTAATTTATGATGGTCAAACTTATGTAGTTATGAGGATAAAATTATATTCCAAATGTTATCCATTTGTCTTTTAGATGCCGGATTTTGTTCTTCTTTTGTTCATCTATCTATTACTTTAAATTTTTATTATTTTAGATCAATCGTATTCACAAGAACAGAAATAGTCATAGAGATACACTTTCAGAGGAAAGCAGATTTTGATCAAACTTTAATGGAAATCTTTAATTTTGATACAAAAACTGCATATCAGATTCTTTACTTTGAGCTGATTTTTGTGTTTTTGAGTTACAGTATTCACAAGCAGTGAGATATAATTCTGAAAATTGTACGATGTTCGACTCAATCCCTCAATCCACTGATTGTCTGTCGGTCTGTCCTTCCCTATGATTTATTTATGATTCCCTATAACTTATTCCCTCAGATTTCTCCCCCTACCCAACATTTATTGTATAGCAATCCAGCATTTATTTTTGAACCGGTGGAATGAGTTACCAATTCTTACATAATTATTTTTCATACGTATGATTTTTATTTTTAAAATCCATGTTCCTTTATTTAA
Organism: Argiope argentata; assembly: GCA_026289955.1. Classification (NCBI taxonomy): domain Eukaryota; kingdom Metazoa; phylum Arthropoda; class Arachnida; order Araneae; family Araneidae; genus Argiope; species Argiope argentata. Next base: position 3,569,074 of record JAOUZG010052814.1, read on the forward strand.
TTTACTTTATTTTAATACTATAAATGATTATTGTTTTATTGCAATGTAAAGAAGAAAATATTTAATAGCCATTAAAGAATATTTAATACGGAAGCAAAAGAAGAATGTATTATTGAATAAGGTTTGATAAATGAAAAAAAATTTATAATTAAAGAATTAAAATTTGAATTCCATTAAATAGTAAGCTAATTTTAAAAATCTGAGATATTGAACTTTTATGCACGTTATCAATATTTTTCTTTAAAAAATCTAATTCTCAATAGGAGTTAACCGTATTTATTAGGAATTATCAATTCCTAATAAATATATAGTCATTAAAGAATATTTAATAGTCATTAAAGAATATTTAATACGGAAGCAAAAGAAGAATGTATTATTGAATAAGGTTTGATAAATGAAAAAAAATTATATTTAAAGAATTAAAATTTGAATTCCATTAAATAGTAAGCTAATTTTAAAAATCTGAGATATTGAACTTTATATGCACGTTATCAATATTTTTCTTTAAAAAAATCTGATTCTCAATAGGAGTTAACCGTGTTTATTAGGAATTATAATCTGTAGCTATAAAAAAAATTATTTCATTAAAATATTATGATCGAATCTAAACCATAAACTATGATTTTCATCAGCAAACTTTACCATTTTTATTGCCGAATATAAAAATAGACGTTTTCAGAAATTGAGATTTGAATTTCCACGTTGGCATCGAACATGACAGCAAACGATAAATATCTGCATTTCAGCTTGAATTCGACAGACATTTTCATATTTCACTGACTCCAAAAGCAACGCTCCTGGCGTGACCTCAATACTGAGCGTCTTCTGGAAGTCGTTTTCCTTGGGCTGTTTTCCGTTAGAACGATTTACAAGTTTTCGAAAAAGGATGCAACCCACTTTAGCTCATCTTCATATCATTCTCTAGCGTTTTGTACCTCGCTTAATTAATGCTCTGTAAAGAAGATAAAACGAAAAACGCTATTTCTTAACAGGCCGTTTATGACTCAACAGGACGTTTAATTTTCCTTAAAGAGAATAATTGTAGTAAATTTTTATTTTTGATTAGGGTAACGAGTTACTTGTAATAGAAGAGACTTATTTAATTTAATAAATGCAATCAATTAAGTAAATAAATGCAATCGAAATTGTGGATGATTTTTGAAATTGTTGATTTGTCGTCATTGATGATTTTATTATCATGTCAGAACATGATGTTGTTTTGGGAATGAAGTTTTTGGTGTCAGCAAAAATCCGTAGGCGAAAGATAAAAATTTTATTATTTGCCCGAGCATCTCGAAAAATCAGCTTTTAATAATGTGTTGCCAATGCACAAAAGCTATGATTTAAAAAAAATAAGTTAATGACTACCACAAATAAAATCTAGAAACATTTAGTTTTGATCATTTAAATTATATGAAATGAAATAAATAGGAAATGTGATACTTTTTTTAACAATAAATGCGCGACAAAGTTTTTTAGATCGTTTGCAATACTAAAGTGACTCATTCAACGAGACAATTAAAATAAATAAAAATATAATTTAACTTGCACGAGCACATGGTGCTTGGTTCAATGCTCAATTTTACGATGCTCAATTTTTAAGTTAATATCATTAAAAATATAATTATTTAAATCTTGAAGTGGTATAAAAAATCATTTGTAGCAATAAGTTTTTAGAAAATATTGTATAAAAATTTGATTTAGCTCTTTCTTTAGTTAGCTTACCAATATTACAAATTAGTAATTTTAATTTTGGATTTCGGGAGCTAGTCTTAATGTCATCCTTATACAAATATTTTAAAACAAATTTTAGCAGATATGCAACTGATTCTATTTTAGGAGACTTACATTATATTGTTCTTTGAGATATGCACGAGTTGAAATGATTAGATACAATATGACTAGAGAAATCCGTCTAGATTTTTTTATATCCAATCATATCTTGGGAAAAAGTAGCACTTTTTAAAAATGGAAGCGCTTTAAAAAGTTTTTATAGGAAGTTAAACATTTATTGTAAGTGCACAAAAAATATTAGACATACTATAAGACATATTTTAATAAAATATTAAACATAATATAAAACGTATTTTATATTATATATATGAAAAAAAGTTAGACAAATCTGCAAGTTTTTATCTTCCACGCAGCACCAGGATTAAATATCTGTAGCAATAATGAAAAAGTTTTAAATTTCATTTCTGAAATGTAATATATTACTTTAAATTATTTTTAATTGATTAAAAATAGAAAAAAATCACATCTCAGAAAATGGTATCATTCAAAATATAAATCTTTGAATTTTAGGCAGGTGTAAAATAGAATTTTGTGTAATAAGATTTTCACTGAAACACAGGAAAATCCAAAATTATGTTTAATTTTAAATAAGTTAGAATTTAAAACAAATCGCCTTGCAAGTACACGTTATTACTTCCAAATTATACATCAGACAAATTTGATGGCCCTAGGTCGAATAACCAAGCTTGCAAAGCGCTATTATTTATACAGATTGATATACAAAGAGAGGGAAATCACACATTCTTCTTTAACAGCAATGGAGATTCTAATTAAAATGTCACAAAGGGCTCGGGGTGCATATTTTTTTCTACCCACTAATGTAAAGATGTTCCATATTTGGTTGCTCTAGGTAAATGGTCTAATGGATAAATGTCCAGTACTCACAAGCACAAATGCAAAAACTCAAACATTTAATTCTGAAAATTATCGCGGTAAAACGCTAGAATTTAACTTAATTTTTAATGAAATTTTTTAAAAAAAGTCTGAGATGCACATTCTCTTTTTCTTTGAAAGATGTGCACTAGATCTGGTTATTGCTAGCCAAAGGTCTATCCAGTAGAGCTTCAAAACACACACACACACACACACACACACTAAAAAAAAATTCTTTATCATTCGATTTTAGGTTTTTATTACGAACAAAATTGATAACTTATATTTTAGATATAGATGTATAAATATGGATCTATAAATAGATCTAAGACGTTGATATATCTGTATAGACATAGATAGGTCTATAGATATATCTAAGA
>JAOUZG010052814.1:3582836-3633809 GCA_026289955.1 Argiope argentata
GGGGGGGGGGGGCTTGTCCATGGCAAGTGCCATAAGTAACGACACAACAGATTTTATGCATATGAATTAAAATATTAATATATCAATTTTTTTTATAAAAAACATTTTAAAACAAAATATAATAATTTTTTAAAAATTAAGAAATATATAATTTTTAAAAAACTTTAAAATATTGCAAGCGATTTAATTTTTTGATTATTTTTTACTACCCAATGCAAATTTATTCAAAACAAAATTACTTATAATTTTATAATTCCAATTAAATACTAATTTTTTTAAAAAAATATTTTTATCGACTACTACTGCATTTTCAAATGAATTTTATGGTTTTCTAAATTAAAATTGTCTTTCAGACAATAATAATAAAAAAAAAGGCTCGAAACATAAAATGCATGCTTCATTTTCTTTTAATGTTTGACCGAAATCTTGATTATCAATTTCACTTGATTTCTTTATAAATTAAGACACATGGAACATTTTAAAGATATCTAAATCTAATTACAATATAATTTTGAGAAAAGTCATTCAAAAGTACATTTTTTTCCTCTAGGTTCATCAAATAATTACGTTTTAGCAATACCTTTTACTACACTATTTAAGATGAATATAAACATATATTTTGATGATGATGAAACTACAAAAATAAAATAACACGTTTTCGTCCATTTTTGCTCATTTTAAAGTTCACTGTCATCTTAACTTATCAGATACCTACAAAGTAACCAAAATTCCGATTTAAGCGGGAAAGAGTATTTAACACTATGTCTAGATTTAAAGAAAATAAAACGGAATTTTTTTCCCCTCCAAAATGCTAGTCTCTAAAAAGATTTTCTTTTTAAATTTTAAAAATGTATGAAACCCATCTTGGAACAATATATGTTCGAGCGTTACCTAAAAAAAATATTAGATCTTGCTAGATTTTTAATTAATTAAATATTTTTCTTAAAAAATACTTTGAGTTGAACATTATCATTTTACATAGCATAAAACGAATGAAGATTGCTAGTCACATAAAATTTATTAGTGAACAGCAAAACAAGGAAATTAACATTTGAAGTAAAAACCAAATTTAACTATATATCATTATTCATTTCCTACATCAGTTGCTTGCAAAGTAAGATGACATTGGTCTCAACCTGTTATTTGATTTTGTTTAAAATATCATCGATGTTTACACTACAAATGTTCAATTTGTGTACCAAATTTTCTACTTTCAACTTTCCTCGTTATCTAGTAATCGTACTAACTTGAATTCGAACGGCTGGACAAATAGGCTTCTCCTGAATGGATTTTTTTTTTCAAAATTGAAAAAAAAAATTAGTAAAGAAAAAAAAGCCGCATATCAATTTTTATCCAGTTGGCTCAAAGCTTTCTGGAGTTATTTTTGCCCCAGCACACGTATATTTTCCAAAAATGTGTTTTTTGAACTCAGATGATCTAAAGCAAATAAATGTGTGTGGGTGTGTGTGTATACAGGATGGCCATAATTAAACTGACAGTGCTCACAGTGTTCTGTAGCGCGATCTATTTGCGAGAATGACGCCACATTTTATAGGAAGATTAAACAAGACGGAAGACGGAGTACACCACAAAAAAATTAGTTCCAGAAGTCACCGCTAGGGAAATATGTGGCACTGTGTAATAGAAAACAGTGTTAATAAATGCAAGTCAATACGGAAATAAAATTACCTTTTATTTTGCACATTCAAATCATGCTCAATGTGCCTGCCGTGTTTGTGGACAACATATTGCATTCTGTGCACAGTATTCACAACGGCAGAAAGTAACATGTCTGCTGGAATTTCCCGTACAGTTCGTGCTTTAGCCCATTAACTGACAAAGGACTGTTACCTTTACGCATTTTTTTTTTGTGTTTTCTAAAAGTACGAAGAGCGGCTGACGCGTTGCATTGGTTGAGGTAAAAGAATTTGACCAGTAACGCACGCTCGACTAAAGAAGGAGACATTGCACATAAACTTTCAATCCGATTGTTTCGAAAAGTAACACATTGCCTTTTAAAGCCCAAGCAGCTGGCACTGTGCCAATGGGTGCAACGTGAAATTTGAATAAATAATTTCTTCTTTTGCTCAGCGTTCTCTGTTACCCAGTAAGTGAAATTGCAGGTAAAGAGACTTGATCGGTGTTTATGTAAATTTTTCGCTTTTTGAAAAGTGTTGCCATATTGCACTTGAACTAAATCAGCAAATGTGCAAGATAAAAGATAATTTAATTTCCGTATTGATTTGCTTTTGTTAACACTCTGTTTTCTATTACACAGCGTTACATATTTCCCTAGCGGTGACTTTTGGAACTAATTTTTTTTTCGTGGAATCCTTCGCCCCCCCCGTCTTGTTTAATCTTCCTACAAAGTGTGGCGTCATTCTCGCAAATAGATCGCGCTACAGAACATTGTGAGCACTGTCAGTTTAATTACGGCCATCCTGTATATATATATATATATGTGTGTGTGTGTGTGTGTAATGATATATCTAACCTCTCTCGGCGGGTCTGCACGCAACACACCCGCTTGCGCGACAGTTCTCCGATGGAACCGGGTCTGGGACCGGAAATTCTCGTGTTGCGAAGTCGAGACCTCATCACTAGGCAACGTGATGTAACCACCTGGAAAGGAGTTCTATGCCCAAATTTCACATATTTAAACTATTCCGTTTTTCAGTTGCACTGTCTTGTTTCTTACTTGTTTACATGCTTATGAAAGTATAGACCGAAAGGCGCTCAAATCCTTAATGGATCTACTTCCAGATTGGATACATATCTCACTTTATATGATAAAGCTGTGGACCAATTTTATTTCCGAATAGCTGTCTTCATTTTGTAATTTATTCTCTAATTTACATTCAGATAGCCTGGTATATAAACTAAATATGAAAGAATATGGTTTAAAATGTGATGGAAATCTAAAAATTTTTGAAAGTCACATACCAATTTTCATCTATCTACTTCAAAATGTTTTTGAACAATTATTCCCACAAATAGATAGACAGATGGCATAATTTCAAAAATGTGCTTTTCGAACTCGGCGAATTTTTTAAATCTGGAATTATATATTTTTTTCTTTTCTTTTTTGAGATTACAATACTTCCTCTTTGTATACTTTGCATACGAGACATTAAGAACTATTCCTCATCTTGCACTTAACGCTTATTTATACTTTAAGAATTTTTAATAAATTGAAAGAAACATTTTAAAATTAATTTTTTTTGATTTTCTTTATAGTCTGAAAAATGTCGTTTTCAACTGAGAAGCTTTATTTTTTAAAAATTTTGTTAATATCTCTCGCCTATATATATAATGCACATAACTTTAAATTTGCAGTGGTGCTGCCATCTCTTTTTTAAATTAACAACTAAATTATTCACCGTACTTTTTCCCTAACTATGAAACAACTGTTAGACACAAATTGAAATCCACTTTCATTACAATTAAATTATTATAACCAAAATTTTGGTGATAAAATTCAAAGGTGCAATTTTAGAGTATTTGGCATAGATAAGTGTATTATGATACTTGCTGATAATTAAGGAATAGAAATGAATATATAGATGCATTGGATAAAAATTTGGCGGGTTTTTTGTTGTGTTAAAAAATTGATCACTTATCGTAGATTGATTTCGCCACTTTTTGCTCTTTCTTGATGAAAGTTTGTGTCCTTTTAAATTTTATTTGCCATTTCTTTTTTTATTTTACTATGTTTCCATTCTCCATGTTTTTTTATTATTATACCGTTGTTGTATAATTATCTATTCATTATAATTTGATACGCAGAGGAAAAGAAAAATTCAAGGATTCCAAAACGGCAATTTATGGCCAATCATAAATGCCTGAATCTATCTCATGAAATTGTGACAAACATAAAATAGCCCCTTTCTGTGCATGCTTTGCCTATTGGCCATTTTATAACTCAGTGAGTATAAACTCAGAATAATTACAAATTATCAATTATGCCAAAATAAGCTTTCTTATATCTATAGAAGTTGTTTTTAATTTTAATACTTCCACTTACCAACAAAAAATATTGTAATTTTTTGGCTTTTGAAAATAAAATTCTTCACAAGTAATTTTAAAGGATGTCTTTCTGTTTCTTATATGGAGTCTGTTATCGGTTAGCTTAGCAATAAATGCATCTATGGTTGTGCAAAATCAGCAGAAGTGGTTTTTCCAAAACTTTTTCCGATAAAGGCGTTATACCAGAGAATATCTTGAATAACATTAGCATACAATAGTAAGAAAATCTTAACCTTTGGCGAGAATTTGGCCTTTTTTTTCAGAATCTATTCGCGATAAAATCCGTGTGATGCAGTTATAGTATCCAAATACAGAATTAGTGTTTTAGATAAGTTTTTCTTAACCTATTGAAACAAAAATTTGGCACAAAATTGTACTTGTAGTCACAAAATCACTAACTAAATTTGATATATTTAAGCCTTTGCGTTTTTGAATGATCGCGTTTATATGTTTCTGAAAAGACAGATAGACAGGCGACCCATCCCTTGTTGGATTTGATTCGAAATTTGACAGTTGCATACAATAAAGGTATTAAGAATGTGGGCCGGATTTTATCTCATCTACCTCCTTTTGTTTTCGAATTATTATGTCAAATGATATTTGAATACCCAGACAAACATTTTCTTTAACGAATTTTGCTCCACCTTTGATTAAAATCTACAATTTCTGTGTAAAGACCGTATAGCGAAATTCTCCTGTCTAGATCAAATTTTGTTTGAGTTATCGTTGCCCAGAGAAATTGGCATTTTCTAAAGATGTGTTTCTAAGACTCAGGGGGTCTAAAACTTTGAGATTCGCCAAAAAATCAAGTTCGAATTATTTTATTTCATTTTTATGATTACTATATTATATCTATACTGTGTATAGAAGAAAGTAAATAATAGTAAGAATAAAAAATTTGCAAAATGTTAGTATTCAAATTTTATTACAATTCTTTGCTTAGATACCATGAAAAATTTAAAGATAAGATAGGTAAAAATTGAGCTTTCAAGGAATTTTACTGAATATAAAAATAGTCATTAATAGACTGTTATTGCAAAAACTTAATAAACACTTGAAAATTTTCATATGCATCTCTTATGTTTAAATGATATCAGAGTAATTGATTGGCAGCCGAGAACCACCTCGCTTTTTCACAATTGCCCATGATATTTATTAGCAAAGCTTGATAACTTTTTCCTGAAATAATAGTCAAACAACGTCTCTTTAGTAATTTTTTTTCATACTAAAATAATGGTTGACATTTTTATTTTTATTTTCTGGTATACATACTATACAAAATTTAATAGTCAAAAAAGTCAAATAAATCTCCACCTTTCAGATTTGAATGAGTCCAAAAAACACATTTTTGAAAAATATTCGTCTGTCAGTCTTTGAAAAAGATACTTCGAAAACCTTTGGATCCAGGCAGATTGAAAGTTTAGACTTCTATCAAATTTTGAGCAAAATTCTTTCTGAGAAAATCTGTCCGAATATTGAGATATAATTTAACACAATAACTGTAGAATAAAAAGTGCTAGATAGATAAAATTCGATACAGTGAATTAACATCTATTGTCTAGATACCTATAAAATTATAATTTTTAACCAAATCCAACAACGAATTGACCCTCTGCCAATCTGTACTTTAGAAATATATATTTATGGGGCCGGGATGGCCTGGTTGGTGGAGCGTTGGATTCTTACTCCTTAGGTTACGGGTTCGAAGCTCACCGGCCAAAAGATTCCCCGAATGTGTGGCGATTGGAACTCGTTAAATCTGTTCGTGGTCGCAAAGTCCTCCATATCGAGAGTGATATCACTGGGAGTACTGGGCCAGGGGTGATCGTTCCCTGTTCCAGGTCTAAATTACGATCTGAGATGAATGAATGAATTTGCATGTATGTAGTCCGCCCCCTAAAAAGGATTGTGACTTGTGTGTAGCTAAATCGTACTCTTGGCCCTAGATGGCGCTACTTGTAAAAACAAGAGACGTATATTTCCAGCTTAAAATCTGCTGATGTATCAGCGGCGCTTGTCCATGGCAAGTGCTACAAGTAACAACAACAACAACAAATATTACAAATAATTTTAAAAAAATCTTTTTTAATGCACACCAAATTACAAAATGAAGCTTTAATGCTACATCAAAAACAGTTGTTGTTAAGTATTACTTACATTGTATTAAAGATATTCTTTTTTTACAATAAGATATATAAGCTTCTGAAATATTTTTTGGGGTGATTTCTTTTTTAAGTTTACTATCAGTATTATTTTGGAGCAAGAAGGAAATGGAAAAAAGATGTGTGAAAAAAGGAAAATCTCACTGTGATAAATTTTGTGAAGAGACTTTTATTCAGAAGCAAACTCTAAAGCGTCGTTATTTGATTCCTACAAATGGAAGGCCTCATGTTTGTGAAATGTGCTCTGCAGTATTTACTCGAAAAAGTTCTTTGATGCGACATTATCATATTGAAAGAAAAGAAAAACAGTTTTCTTGTGAACTATACTCTCAAAGTTTTAGTCAGAAATATAAGTTGCAGGAGCACTATGCTGTACATTCAAAGAAGCAACCTCATATCTGTGAAGTGTGTGGTTTTAAATTTTCCCATCTTCGTATTCATACTAAAGAAAAGTCATATATTTGTGCTATTTGTAATAAATCTTTTTCATACAAACATGTTTTACAGAGACATTTGTTTTGTCATACCAAAAAGGAGCCTTTCAAGTGTGACTTTTGTGAGAAAAAAATTTCGCAAGCAAATCTGAGCTGATTATCTGATGCTCACTAAGGAAAAACTTGATATATGTACTAAAGGCTTCCCTTCAATATATATATATATATATATATATATATATCATAAGGCAGTATTTAGCACTCGCCAAAGAAAAGCATTTTGTCTGTCACATCTGAGGGCAGGGATTTTTGCAAAAAGAAATCTTGAATAATAAATTTCTTTATTTAATAAATTCCTTTATTTAGCATGATAAGCTTTTATAATTTATAAAATTCTTTTGCTAGAAGAAAAGGGAATGGTAGCTTTTGTTTAATATTTGTTCTATTATGAGAACTGAAGTGTTCCATATTTTGCTTTCGGGAGGATTCTTTTCTGAAGAATTTTTGAGGCTATGTCTAATATAACAATAACACTAAATTTCTGATTTCAACTTCAAACAAATCACTGAATTTCCCAAAAATAGAACACTTCGATATTTGTCTAATTTAGATGGAGCCATTTTTACTTACAGCAAAGCACACTAGAGCACAAACTAACAAATCAGTTGCGTTAATCAGATACACAATAGATGGAGCGAAGACGTCAATTGAACTTGACAAAGCTACTGATTTGAAACTAGCTCTGTCTTTGTCACTGGATGCAAACAAATCTCCACCTTACCTCAATAACAATTTCTCTGGTGTCGATTCAGTACAATAATTAAACTGTTTTTATACTTTTATTCATACTCTTTTTATTTCATAATCAAGGCACACAAAAATCATTTTAAAAATGTTTTTAAGAAATTGGAACGTCCTTGTGGCACATCATGGTGTATTCTATTATTTTTTTTAATAATTTTTATTTATCTTACCAAAAGGTAACTTTTCCTCGTTATTACAAATTAAAAATCCAAAGTTGATTATTTCGTTAAAAAAAACTCTTTAAAATGTAGCAAAAATTTCAGTTTTATAAAACTTTAACGTCTTTGCGGCATCTCAAGACCTACTCAAATGTTTATCATATTTAAAATTTATTTTATCAACACCAAAAGGTAACGTTTCCGCGCTATTACAAATTAAAAATCCAAAATTGATTTTTTTTGTTCCATCTATTGTACAGACTACCTTTAAAATTAGATATCGAAGGGGAAGATATCAGGATTTTTTCCCCCTAGAATATTGAGCCTTTTTTTATTTATTTTACTATTGCAAAATTGAAATAGGTTGTTTGTGAAACAACAAAATTCAAAGGAATTTATTAGTAAGTCAATAAGTGAATAGATTTTTTCCCACTATCTTTCCCATTATGCAGGCGTTTAAAAAGAAAGATGTTGCGCCATTGCCAGTTTTCCAAAGGCGTAAAAATACTTCATCGATGTATTTCCTCAACATCAAATGTCACTTTTATTTTTGAAGTAAAAAGTGAGTGAAATATTTGCTTATAAATAAAAATATTATCTTCTTTTTTCTTAATTATTAGATAAAATATTAATTATTTGCTTTTGTCTCAGTTGTTTTGGCAGTTGGCTGTTAACGAAAAACAAATGGTTAAAAAAATATTGACATTAAATTTTAATAAAACTTTTAAAGATAAGCTATTTGTGTTCTTATAACTTCCTTTCTGGGAAAAAAATTATATTTATCTATCTATCTATATATTTAAATAAGATTTCTTGTTTAAAAAAAAGATAAAGATTATATTATTAGCTTGTGCACTATAATTATTCTTAGAAAAATCAGAAAGAAACATCGAATTTGTTAATTTTTGAATTCTATCATTAAAAAATCAATATATTTTTGAAAAGTTATTATGAAATTACTTAATTATTAAAATGCTAAGAACTTAATGTTTAACAATTATGTCTTGTCTTATATGTCTAATAGCATTATTTAATAAAATGACAATTTTTGTGAATTTAATTTTATGCTAAAGCAAAGAATTTTTTTATAGTAATTTGTAATAGCACCTTCACTCTTTTTTCGATCGTTTCAAAAATCTAGTTCATCTTCTTATACAGTTTAAAGGTTTTTTTTATATAATGTATTTATAGAATTTGAATTAAAATTGACTGGAAATTCAGGTCCCAGTTTGAATCTACGTAATGAAACCCGAATACATAAGCAAATGTAGTCAATATTGTTTTTGCATGTTGATATTTTTTGTATAGTCACTGAGCCATGCTTCCTATTATTGCATTTATATTAAGAATTTTTAAAAGAATAGTTACTATTTTTACATTTTCTTGCTAAGTAATTATCTGTGATATGATCAAAAAAAAAAAAAAAAAATTCCCACACTTCTTGAAATGTGTTGTTCTTATTTTCGAAAGTATATTTGTTATAATAAATGTACTGGTATTGTTCATATGGTGTCTAAATATATAATCAATATATTGACTATATTTCTTTGATTATTTTTAAAAAAATAAGGGCTTAAATTAGTTGGTGCATTTAAAATGAAGACTTGTTATAAGATATATAACAGGGTTCCTACTCTTATCATGACCCATTAACTAATTTCTAAGCCGACCGTCTTCAAAAATCCGATTTTTTTAATACATGCATATAATTCTAGTGAGAAAAAAGCTTTAAATGATAATAAGACATGTTTCATACTGTTGAGTTAATAAATGAACTTAGTTGCAGTTACATCGCTTTATCTTCTCTTTTGGATCATAGATGGCGACACCAAATTAGTCACGCATCCCATACTGCATTGCGATTATAAATAATGATATTAGATTCTATTTTGTTAAGGTGTGCGCGCATAAATGCATTGTTTTGTCTTTTGTGTTTGTTTTTTGAGAAATGTGATCTTAAAAGAAATATTCCCGAAAACATGGATCCTCTTGCTTGATCGGATCATAATTTGGAGATATTAATGAACAGGAAAAGAAATTTTTTTAAATTTATTAATTCGAAAAAAAGAATATTTTTATAAAGGATTTTAAGGATATTTTTAAAAAAATTAATACTTTTCCAGAAAAAAAAGATAACAGTTAACATTAAAATTCCTGTTTAAAACATTCTAAAGCCATTATCTTTTTCACATTTTTTTGGTGATTATTAGGATATTTCTCTAATTTAAAATACGACCAACCGAAATATCTTTTATCTCATTGATTTTAATTTTTTTCCAAAGGAATTCAAAGATCTGCTTTTTTTCCCTTGGGAAAATAGCCAGGGTTTTTTTTTCATGGATTTAGCAAACTACTAAATTCAGAAATCAAGAATAAAAATTATTTTTTTAAATTCTTACTTGATGATTTCAGTGTCTTGCTGTTCACCTAAATATTAATAATATGATTTTAGGCTTGTAAATCAAGTTTAATGGACTACGTCTTATCACAACAAAAGAAAATTATATTTTAAATTGTATTTGTACAGTAAATATAGAGCATTCTTACTGGATAGCGAAGTTTGTAAAAAAGCAACATTAATAAAATTGGGGAATTCATTCCTATTTTTAACGCTGCAGGTACTTTCAAAGTTGTGGTTTGTGAGTTTTCGCAGAAACTGGAAAACGAACTTGAAATTTTAAATAAACATGCATTCTATTAATTTATGGCACAGAATAATATTATTTCTAAAATTTAAAACGGCGGATATCTGCTTGATACGATCTTCTAATAAGATTTTAAAATGAAAAATCTTAAATGAAATAATCAAGTAATTTTTATTTAAGACAGCGAAAAGGGTCTCCTCAAATCTTTCTTACATACTCTTTAATGACGCTATTATCCCAGGGACAAAATAATCACTGGCGTAATTTAATAATTTTGCTGAATCTATCATGTCATTCTTGGTTGTTGCTTTTTTTTGGGGGGGGGCTATTAATCTCTGGAGTGCGATTAATAGTATTCGAAAATTGAAATAATTTTTTAGAAGCAGTTTTTCGCAACCGATTGAAATAAAAATCTGACACAAAACTGCTTTTGTAGTCATAAAATCAAATACCAAATTTAATATATTTAATTTATTGTAGCTTTGGGTTATCGCGTTTTTTATATTTCTGTTGTTGTGACTAATGGCACTTGCCGTGGACAAGCATCCGCTGATACTATCAAAAGATTTTAAGCCTAAGAAATGCGTCTCTTTGTTTTACAAGTAGCGCCATCTATGGCCCAAGGGTACGACTCAGCTACACACACGTCGCAACTTTTTTTTTTTACATTCATGCATCTCAGATCGAAATTTAGACATGGAACAGAGAACGATCACTTCTGACCCAGTACCCCCAGTGATATTACTCTCGATATGGAGGACTTTGCGACCACGGTGAGCTTCGAACCCGTAACCTAAGGAGTACGAGTCCAACGCTCTACCAACCAGGCCCCCTTGTAATATTAAAATATGCAAATAAAAATTAATATTTTTTCTCCAAGAATTACTATTTATTTTTACATGCACCTGTTCAGATAAAAGTATTCTTAAACTTGCTGAATGCAATACACACAAGGTCCAAGTTTCAATCAGAAAATTAGTATTTACAAGTTTCAATCAGATATTGGAATTACAAATAATAAATCCTTACTCCAGTCTTTGACTTTGATTTTATATTAATATATAAAGAATTATAAACAAACTAAAGTTTTTAAGGAAAGAAACTACCAATATAAAAATTCTTAAAGAAATGTTAAAATTTTTTTGCGCAATTCATTGAATTATCAACGTAGACCATGAAACAATAATTAATTATTTAAACATTATATAATTAATAAAACGAGTATATAAATTTAATATCAAAGAGAGGAAGTATGCTCAAAAGCATTAAAAAAATAAATCAAATTATTTAACAGATGAGGCTTTTTCTTCTTCTGATCTCTTTCACTTTTTAAAGGATCTACAGAAATTACAATAAAGATATATTTATATATTTTTTAAGAAATTGAAAATATTTGCTGTCCTAGTGTACTTGATTAGAATGTTAGAAAAATTATGCTTGTATAAATATGAGTTTTATGAAACAAACCCAGTACAAATTTATACATACAGTAGATCTTATAATAAAATACAATAAAAATATTTGTAATAGCTGAAAATTTTTAATGTATATTAATTACATGTTTCTTGTATACTTTTGGCTTGATCGCATGCTATTTGAGAACTAATGAAATTTTAGCTATGATTAATATGACATTATTGAGTTGTTTATTTATTATTGATATCAATGCATGTGATATTTTTTATTAGTGTTTTGATAATTGATCAGTGGTTGTGATAAACATGGCATTCAAGGTGATTAATTGATGCTTTTATGAGGTTAATACACAAATATCCTTTTGTTACTCAAACAACTACAGAGGACTCATAAAGGATAACATTTGTGGATCTCTAGATAAGATGTTCATGGTATTTTGATTAATCTATTACACTTACAGCTGTTAAATTTAGCACACAAGTAATCCTAATTGGGATTGAATTTACTTCAGAGCCCAATTAAAAAAAAAGCAAAATTAGTACTTTGTATTGCTTAGAAGGGTGCATATATTTATTTGTATTATCATGTCATTTGTAAAATCTGATGATTATACAATATATCTATCTATCAACATTGAATAGAATAAGGAAATGTCATTTAAATTATTTTTTATATGTTGCCTAATTTAATAAATTTTGATAACATTTTAAAAATCAGCCAATTTTTTTTGAAATTTTAATAATAAAAAATAAAAATCTAATATTCTTATTTAACTTTCTCAATTTTTTGAATTAATAAATAGATTATATTTTCCCAATTTAAGATATGAATGATCATAATATTTTTATAAACTATTTTTAATTATTTATTTTTTTCAATTAGTTTGAAGGTTCTTTTTTCTTTGAAAATAGTATAGATAGGGAAAATATTCTTTCTTAATTGGCAGATATCTTTTCCATTTTAACCTAGCAAGGAATTAACAATACTCCTTTCTTCATAAAGTTATAAAAAGGTATTATTACTAGCAGTTTTGTACAGGGATAAGGAAGAGGAAACTGGGGAATTGTGGGTATATAAAATCAACTGTATCAAGATAACCCTGCAATTTACGTCCAAAAAAGAAATATTTATTTACCGTCAGTTATCTTCATTTAGTGTAGTCAAGAAGAACACATTAAATTTACAGCACAAGTAGGGAGACAACAAATAATTCTTCCATGACAAACTGAATATTTAAGAATACAGACACAACTATAGTAAAAATTATATTAAAAAAATCTAGTCAATGTTTTTCAAATAAATTAATAAATAAAAATTCATCAGTATGAATTTACATAACATGGCTCCAACATTTAGCCGATAACCTTGAAAAGTTCATTTTCTTTTTAGACCTATTTTAAATATGTGTGAAATTAATAGAAATTACATTCAACTTTGTGTTATGTTTATTGGCCCATTTGAAATTTCATTTGGCTTTCTTTCTTCAATATTTTACTCCATAAATATAGTTTGGTATAGCAATTTCAAAATTATTACATTAATTTATTTCAATTCAAAATAAGTAATAGCACTTATAATATCAACTTTTATAAAACAAGGTGTAAAAATTTATTCCTGTAATTTAATTAAATTATTGTAAATTTAACAGACTAATTAATGCATAATTCCAAAAATAATGAAAATTGTTCTCACATAAATTAAATTCAAACTATATTTTTTTATCAAACTTTTATTTTATTAATTCTTTTTAAAACAATAATTACACTTTCATTCATTTCGATTTTATCCGATAATAAATGCACTTAAAGTATCAACTATATCCTTCTAGTTATTTCAATAAAATTGAATACTTATTCATATGAATTTTTTAGTAAATTCAAAGAAATTTTAAAGCTTTTTTTTTTTACTAATAATGAGTTCCAGTTGACACAATGCCCTTCTTCAAAATGGAAAGTTCTGATAAAATGACACACATTCGCCAAATTGAAAATAGTATGTTTTGAAAATTTAATGTAATGAAGTTTTAAAAAATAAATGTAATAAAATAATATTACAGAATAGTAAATAATAGAAAATAATACATTATATCAGAATAATAAAGAAAAATTATTTAAATCATGGCTCGATGTAAAATGCCTATTTACTAAAATTGAATATTTTTCATCTATTTCCAACCAAATATGATTATATTGACAATATCTATTGTAACCCGAAAAGTCGGTTAGTATTTTTTGTAACCATCCTAGATGCATTTTCGGAAAGCTTTTGAAAATTTGTCACAATTTCGTTTCTCTTGGCGGTAAACTTGACATCTAATACTATCTTGCTCAAATCATGTGATGAAAAATGCACAAGGAATTAAAATAACACTACTCAGTACTATCAGAAAGAAATTCATAACAGCAATGATCAAATTTAAATTTTAAGAATACAATTCTACAGTTTATAAATGCAACAGTTTTGAGATCAAGTTTGAAAATTTAAGAGTACTTGATACCTTTTAACATCTGATTTAAAATAGCTTGGAAGCTGTAAAATGAATATCAAACAGCCCCCCCCCTCTTTTTAGAAAATATAAAACATATTCAAGATTTTTTTAAAGAAACCCACATTATTATTCTTAAATTACTGTAACGTCAAATTGCAACCATAGTTACAGTGACTTTTTAAGGTAATTTGATGTTTCAAACAAATTAACCACCAGACATTTCAGATATCATGCATTTGTTTTTCTTTTCCTATAAAGTGAAGGACGGGGCAAGATGCAATAAAGAAAATTACTGAAAAAAAAAATCACGTAGATTCTGTTAAAAACTTTAGGCATCAGCAACAAGAACTTTGTAACTCTCATGAATGAAACAATTTTGGCTTTGCGTTCAAATCGAAGCTCCTGTCTAATACACAAAGCATCTAATTCTCTGATTTTTATATAACTAGCCGCCTTTTGCGAACCAGCTAGTTCCCCGTTTTCAATGTTTGATAAAAATTAAACCTTTTTTTGAAGTGACGATAATAATTTCTTGAGCAAAATATTTTTATATTACTAAATATATAGGACAAGGAATTTACACATACCATTTTGGAATTCATTTCAAGGCGAATGTGATATTTTTGCAATTTATCATTTTAATTAATGATTTCTTAAAATATATAACAAAATAGTAAAAATATGAGCTAAGCTTTAGTTTTTTTTTTTCTTTTCTATTTCAATCCTACTTTATTTTGTAACATCTGAAATAATTATTGGGGAAAAAAAGGGTTTTATATGGTTACTTAAAAAAGAATTTCCAAAACTTTGGTTTATCTATTATAGGATGCATTGTTTAATTTTTATTGATTTTAAAAAAGTCATTTTTAGTATAAGCTTATGTAATGCTATTAGTCACCTAATCAGCTAAGGTAACGAACTTTTGAGTCATGGATATTTGCTATATTTAATTTCAGTTAGATTGTTCATGGACGAACAATCAACAAGCAAGATCTTGTTCTTGATTATTATGATTCCTCCAAATTCCAGATTAGCATGAATTTTCGAAGATGTAATTTCATTTTTGATTCCCTCAAATTATCAGATATTAATTTTTTTTCTGTATGATCTCTTTATTGTGCACACGGGACTTTGCAACCCTATTAATACAAGATATTTTCCGATATATCCGCAAAATTGTTCGACATCCTGAATGCCAGCCAATAACACGAAGATATCAATATTTTGTGGCATTTCGTACTTTGACATTTTATGCTAACAAGAAATGAACACTACTCAGTCTGCAACTTCTGAAATAATTATTATAAATATTTCATATGCCAAATGAAAATGCATATATTTCGTTAAAGATTCAAATTTAAATATTATAGAATGAATCGTTTAATTTTCATATTTATTTAAATTGTCCTTATTAACATAAGATCACATGACATTGTGTCCTTTTCTTAATAATGAGAAAAATAAACACGTCTATAGCGACCTACTGGTTCATTAGGAATATTGATTACATTTAATTTACTCATGCAAACAAAACTTCACGATTCCGACAAAATACAAGACAATCAAGCAGTGTTATTTACCTTACATGTGATTCGCTCCCAGTGCACATAAATCGATTGGAGATCAATGGACCTATGCCATCATAACATTACTAAAAAAAAGAAGCAAATGTTCGATTCATTTTTTTTTGAATTTCACAGTAGTTTCTTTAATTGTTTTTTTTAAATCCGTCTCGTCCGCTACAAATATATTAAAAAAAATCTTTTTAATAAAAAATACTTTTACTCATGTTATTTTTAAATATTTGTTCTAAATAAATTATTTTAAACTCATTTTTAATTAAAAATTATTAATTGATGTTATTAGAAAAAATTATTAACTAAAATGAATATTTAATTTCTTTAAATGACGCTTGATTGACTTATCCGAGTTAAGGTTTTAAATTTTGATTTTTTTCTCCAAAACCATTTATTTTAGCAAAGCATTTTCTGAAAAAAAAAAGTCATTTTAAAAAATTTTTTTATTTTAGTTCTATATTCTACCAATAGTTGGTGTCAGAACTGAAGTCAAGAAAACTCTGATACCACTGCCTAAGCAATGACCTCACACTTTCAAAGTTTACAAAAAGATCGGGTTAAATTCGTATATACAGAACAAATCAGCTAGACAGAGCACACTTTCATGTTGTAAATATCATAACTTCTAACAGTATTGATAAAATATAATAACATATAATAAATGAGAATTTAGAAATTAGGGAATCTCTAATTATAATAGAATTTTAAAAAGATAAAATACATATAATTTAAAAGCAGTAGCAGGATTTAAAAAGTAAAAAAATTGGAAACAATGAAAATGCAAAATAACAAACATATGGTAAAGAAAAAAAAATATACGTAAATATTAAATAGGTTATAAGTACAGAATAAGACAATAGGTTACTTAAAATAATAAGTATTATATATAAGACATATTTAGTAAAGCACCACTCAGCTCAGAATCTTAATTCTAAGTAAAATTATGCAAGCATTTCGAATATATTCTTCTTGATTTTCACTTTTAATGTTGAACCAATCCCAAAATTTCTGATATTCTATTACTGTTGAGAAAGAATTTTCATGTTATAGTCTGTACTTTCGAAATCTATAATGCCTGACACTTCTTTCACTAACCACAGTCACAATTTGGTGATTTCCCAAAGTAATCGCTTAATACAATAGGTACAAATCATAAGGAGTTAAAATTTAATTCACATAAACGTACTCATGGCACTATTTTAAATTCGATGACAGTACCTCCTCCCCCATAAAAACAAATTACATTATTAGATAATTCATATTTAGTTTGCCATTTTAAATAATTGATTTTTTTAAAAATTTATATCCAACTTACAAGAATTTTTAGATGAAATTTGTTTTTGTTTCAGTTGCCCTTCAGACTGGAGAATCTGTATACTCCTTAACCATTGTACCAAGATAATTCTTTATCAATAGTTTATATTTTAACATATTTTTTGATGTTAACAATAATCGAGTGGTTGCTTTTTGTTAATTTAAATGTCACAATTATTGAGCAAGAGACAGTATCAAGATTTCATCAAAATCTAGTTTTATTTTATTGATTTTAAAATAGCTACTGCCTTAGCTAAAAGAATATTGCCTTCATTATTGAATCTTGTATAGTTGTTTCCCATAGTATTTCCTCACTTTTATTAATTTTTTCACTACTTAGAAGTCAGTTTCAAATGAATGTGGAGGATGTAAAATGAGTTTTTTACATTCTGCATCTATTGTTTAAAAGAGAAAGTGGAAATCCAGAATAGAATTTACATGGCCAGGTTAGAAATGAAAGGATTACAAAGCACTGCATCCAACCTTATTAAATAATTCTGAACTGTCAGTGATGATTGTTTTGGTTTTATTTTCAATACTTTATTTTCCCAAAATAAAGTCAGTATTTTTAGAAATTTGCAATTCATCCCAGTCCTTTTCTCGACCAGAATCTCTAATGAAAAGATCACACTTTCTTGCTTCCCAATTTACAATATTAAGTAGTAGACAACCAGATAATATTTGATTATTTAAGTTGAAACTGCTCTATGTCTTTTTAATGCTTAAAACAAGCCACCTGAGCTTTGAAATAAAATTTCATTAACATGCAATATCAATTTTCTAAAATATTTTTAAAAACTTCCAGTACTAAAAGCTTATTTCCCTATACTGTCTTTGAATATTAGATGATTTCATTATATATTTTATATAGAGAAGACGTATCATTCTATGAGCAAAAATGAAATTTAAATATCTTAATCCTCTAATTGCATGTTCCTAAAAATTACATCAAAAATATATAAAAATGTCATTTTATAAATTTTATTTAGAAAACCATGAATTATTTATACAATTTTAGATAGATTAATGAATAAGCAGAAACAGTATCAAAGGGATAGAAGAAATGTAATAACTATGTAAAATCACAATGAATCTTCAACACTTGTGGAATCACGAATATACATGAAAAATTTTAACAGCTAAGGGCTACTTTGGTCACTTATTTTAAAGATGGAACCCAATCTGGATCATCACTGCTACTGGTACTGTAACGCCTAGGGGGGAGAAATAAGAATAAAAGTTCAAATAAAGAAAAATAACTATTTACAAATATTACACAATTAAGAGAATACATATATAAATAGAGGGGGGGGGGAGGGTGAAGAGAAAAAAATACCACAGAAAAATTTAATTTATTTAAGATATTTATGAAAAACGAGCTTTATATTGACTAGCCAGGAAACAGACACTGATTTTTGCAATAAAAAATTAGAAAGTTTTAAATTGTTTTTGCTTGTATCTAATAAATAGTATAATTTAAAAACTGCCAGCAAAGGATAGTTTGCACTTAATTTCTAAATATTAATGTCTAGAAATATATTAAATGATATTCACATATCAACCTTTATGTTAATGATACAATCTTACAATATCTATGCTAGTAAGTATAATAAAAATAAAAAAATTTATAGTAAAATTTTTTTTAAATTTATAAATAAAAAAATAGTTTTTATTTATAGTAAAAATAAAAATTTTAATAAAGAGTGTAATTAAAGGTAATATCTAATTATCGCCCCCTCTTCTTTTTCAATGCACTTGACAACGGCATTAAAGAATTCTGTCATATTTCATAACTTTGTACAGCTATTTAAATACAAATATATTTCGAAGTTTTTCTGTTATTAATCCCTAATTAATCCGATTGTTTAAATTATGTCACAAGGGCAATTTCGAACAATAAACGGGAAAAGATTCTAGATGAAACAAAGATAGTTTTCTAAACCAAAAGGAGTCCGCAAATAATTTAAAGTGGTAACACCAAACAAGATTAACATAAGAACTGTTAATTTCAGAAAAATTATTCAACTATAATAAATTTTTGGGATTATTATATATGCTCTTTCCTTATTAATAAACAGTTATATTTCCAAATCCTCCATGTCTTACCTTTTAATGCACTTGTCCTTCCCACTAATTACATACCATAATTAATGATTTTAAATAATTTGCTTTTAAATTCAAAGTAACCATTACATACATAAACATATCATACACACACAAAAAAAATGAATGATCAATGACGAGCTAAATTTTGCTGGATTTATTAAGGTGCAAATGCTAAAAGATGACATTTAAGCTATTGCAATAGTAAAACAGCTAAAATGTATGTTTTAGTGGCAGCTTGTAA
Source organism: Argiope argentata (assembly GCA_026289955.1). Lineage (NCBI taxonomy): Eukaryota > Metazoa > Arthropoda > Arachnida > Araneae > Araneidae > Argiope > Argiope argentata. The sequence continues at coordinate 3,602,208 of JAOUZG010052814.1, forward strand.
GTTCAGAAACAAACAGTACTGTAAAAATATTTCACAAGAGAATATAATTAAAATAGAATTGTTAAAAATAAGTCCATTATCTTTTAATAGTTACAATTTCCATCTGTATTGATATAAATTACATTAAGAAAACATTTTTTTAAATGATTAACTTAAGAAAAATCAAATACCCATGAAAATAGGAAATTCATTTCAGCAATATAAAACTGAAACTAGAACCAAATAACAGTTAATAAGAAAAGTGGAACGAAAAGAAATTAAGCAAAAGTCAGCATAGCATAGAAAGAAAAGGCAAGGCAGAAACAATACAGAAGTATACAGTACTGGTTTGCAACTGTACTAAGCTTTTTTAAAACATATTAAGACAACTCTAGACGTGAAACACAAGAAAACGGTACTATGTATTAAACTGCCCAACTTTATCACCAAATTTGAAGTCATTGCCAATGAGTTACTAAACCAACAATTATGGCAATCCGGCAATGGTGTGATCCGTTGATCTTAATTGCCAAATTTAAATCCATCGTCAATGAGTTACTAAAACTTTAGCGAAGATGGTCTAATATGCAAGTACCAAGAAAACTTGTAAGCAGTCCTTAATGTGTTAGTTCATAAAAGTAAGGTTGGAACTCTTACCAAAACTCAATTTATATTATATATATATATTACTTTTCATTCAAAGCTGAATGAACTTGAATATCCCTAACTTACTCATTTTCTACTTAGGATTTAGTAATTCACATTTGATTTTTATCATTAAAATTGGATCTAATATATTCGAACTTCCAAAGTATCTAGACCCAATTTAATTACTTTTGAATGGTTAAAAAAATCATAAAGCCAATATAAACTTTATTTCTTCCAGACAAAAAAGTTGTATACCCCCCATCAGATAGAAACACTTGTGAATCAACCAATAAACCATTAGAAAAATGACAACACTATTGATAATAAATAAAAACTTTTTTCAAGGTATTTATTAAGAAAAAAACATTCTTAGTTTCATTCACAAAAGGTACAAAGAAGCTTAGTATCACTTTAACTTCATTCGAAACTAGTCAAGAAGATAATGACAATGTATTCTAGCATTGTTGATAGCCAGAATCTCTCATCAACTCCAGCAGAGAAGTCTATCATTATAAATAATTTAAAATATTATAATTAAATTTCTAGGTATAGACTCTACACAGATTTGAGGCATCTCCTGATTGACAGTTTTTTCCATTCAACCTTGGAAATGAATGATAAAAAACAAGAGAAAAGATAACAAAGATATTTCTCGGTATATATTTGTTTTATATTTTAATGGTGAGAAGACAATTTAAATTTTATTAGAATATATATATAATCCCTTAGAAAATATTTTATTGAAAACTAGCTTTTACCCATGATTTCACAGACATGGAAAAGCTCACAACTAAAACTATTTATAGAGCATACTTGAAATAAGCAAAACAGCAAGTCATGTTTATATTTCTTTAAAATGAAATCAAGTCTACTTTATTTATCGATTAAGACTGATAAACAACAGATTATACAAATATATTTAAAACTTTTAATTAAAACAAAAACACAGTTGTCAAAAATTAAAACACAATGCAAATATGTAAATTATCACCGCTGATTGGAGCATTGCAAATGTATGAATTTTCTACGCCAGTTGGGGTAACATTATGCAGATTAGAAATATTTCATTTCTTTTTTTCTGTTTCATTCAAAAGTACTTCGAAATAAATGAGAAAAATGATTAATTAACATTTCATTTTTAATGCACCAAACTCCTTTGAAATAATCGATCAAAAATATGTTAAGCCTAACCTCATTGGGGGGGGGGGGGGAGGGGAACACAAATTGGTCTTATTCATTTGGCAGTGGGGAAATTGATTTTTGGCCGGGAAGTAAGAAAAGTTAAATTTTTAATGTTTTCATCACAATTTTTCAGCCTTTTCTCCCTATAAAAACAGTCCAGGTGACTTAAAAATATTAAAAAGACAAATTGGTTATTTTATTTATATAGATGCAACCAGAACTAAAGTTTCTGGGCTCAGCTTTACTGTACGGTCACCCTTGGCGACTTTTTCAAAAGTTGGCGATAAATAATTTTTTTTGGCAACCTGCCGAAAACTGGAATTTCCCCAGAAATCGAGTTTCCCCATTTCGAACTTCGGTGATATTTAGCTCCCACGTTCTTTGAATTTTATTGTGATGGCTGTCCCTTCTTTCAAGCCAAATTATTATATCAATATATAAAAGGTATGGATAATTGTACCAAAATTATGCTAATATGCCTTACATTTCTTATTATTATAGCATTCAAATAAATTTCGTAAAAAAGTCGCCAAGGGTGACCGTACAGTAAAGTTCTACCAGTTTCTGGATGCACAGAAGAAACAATTCTTAGTTTCTACTAGAAATTAAATTTTGGTAAAAGTGATGTTAAGTGAGCTCCTTGCCGCATCAAGGATACCAAGTCGCCAATAAAGATGGCGGCTCAGCTTTACTGTACGGTCACCCTTGGCGACTTTTTCAAAAGTTGGCGATAAATAATTTTTTTTGGCAACCTTGGCGATAAATAATTTTTTTGGCAACCTGCCGAAAACTGGAATTTCCCCAGAAATTGTTTCCTCATTTCGAACTTCGGTGATATATGGTGGAGTTGATTTTGTCTTAGCTCCCACGTTCTTTGAATTTTATTGTGATGGCTGCATGGGGAGAATGATGTTATGTGGTATGATGAGCATGTGAATTTAAGGTATTTGTATGGATTGGATGAAAGGAAAGAGACGTTTGATTTTTGTATGAAAGCGGGGTTGATTGCGAATAGGTATGAATGTCCGAAATGTAATAAAGATATGAAATTGGTTGCAAGGAAAGATGTTAGTGATGGTTATGAATGGAGGTGTAAATCTAAGGTGAAAGGAGAGGAACATGATGTTAAAAGGAGTGTTCTAATTTTTTGATGCTAATATGCCTTACATTTCTTATTTCCTAACATATCCCCTAAAAGCTTTGCACTTTTATTTTGTTACAATCCAGAAGTTCGTAATTCCTCTCCGAAACTTTTCAGCCATTTTCTATGCTCTGTTTTCATTGGTTCTCGCTTCAAAGTCGCCAGAATGGCGACTTTTGGCGGGATTTTGAAAAAGTCGCCAAGGGTGACCGTACAGTAAAGTTCTACCAAGATGGCAAACAAAGTAAAACACTTCTGTGGAATAGTTACGGTTACCACTTTTCGCAATACAATTATGATTTTTATTACCGACGAGTATTGTTTTTTCATACTGGCTGAACTGGTTTGTTGGGCACAGAGCAAAAGTTGGAGCATGCGATGCCTCTGGCATCTGTTGAAGGCACCGGACAGAATTTTTTAACTTAAATAATAATAATAAAAAATCCTACGGATTCTCTAGCCATGGGAACGAGAACCTAGTAGCTTTGCTACCATATTGAAGATAAGGACTGTGTGAATAACAGAAGCAGTGCAAAATCAAAAGAAGAGAAAGTACAGAGGAAGCAATCAAACCATTCTCCATACAAAATTTCATACAAGCATTATTTCCTAAATTCATCAGATAGCAAAATATATATTCCACTCACCCTTTATCCATTCGATTTCATTCCACTATTCTTGTACACTTACCAGCATAACAAATTATCAAGCAAACCAATCGTTAGAGAGAAAAGAATCATCAGAACTGCAGAGAATTCTGTTTCATTTGACTTTTAAAGTAGGAATGCAGACGATTTCGTAAAATACAAATTCAGACGATTTTTTAAAGTACATATTGACAATTGCAAAGGAATCAAGATTTTCTGTTCATGTTCACATTAAAAATAAAATTGCAGCATCTTAATAGTTGTAAAAAAAACTTATAATTATAATAAAGAACAAAATTTTAATCTTTAATCAATATTTTTTATTATATTAAATTTATCATTTTTCATAAAATAGTCAGGTTCAACCCAACCATTTTTAAAAGTAGGAAACAAAAAACGTTCTGTTGGGTTGGCATATTGGCAACAAGCCGGGGGGGGCACACTAATCCTCACTTTAACCTAAATTTTTTGTTAAGGAATCTTGGATATGAGGATATAACAGGTTAGATAACAAAACTTTTGATTTTAGCTAAAATCCAGTACAATAGATTATCTTCCCACAGTATAAGAAAATGTTACCTTTCAATATTTGTTTATATATACTAAGGTCAGTAAAAAAAAGTTAGCTGAATTACATAGGGGGAAAAAAACAAGTTAAAAATTCATAACAAATTTGTATCCTAAAGTTCAATACAAAATTTGTTTTCAACAGCCATCGATTATGCAAATATCTGCAAGTGTGATGGAGACTAAGATCCGAAACCCGGTCACTGCATCTGTATAGCGGAAGGCATGACATATTTTCTTCGTTGCCTCTTAGCTACCCTGGGCTTAACTTCCAATTACTTGTTCTACCTGTGATCTTCGCTCTGTTCTATGCTATATTCCTGCTATGGAGTTCAATCCTGTTTTGGGGAGAAGCTGTATACTACCTTCTTTAAGTTGATATCATTTGTATGCCCCTTTACATAACAATGAATAATATTCAAGTCTACATGCATTTCAAAATGTTTAGCTGCAAGTTTGTTACTTTCGAATCAGCAGCAACAAAAATATATGATTCTAATAAATAATGCCCCCAGTTTAATGTTTTGCTGAATTCAAATTGAAATCAGCAAATGTGTTGATCACTATAAGTATTTGAAAAAATTGTCGACTATTTAAAAAATTAAAATCTGTATTAATAATTTTGTAGAAGTGTGGCAATAAAGGAGGTAATTTTATATAATTTATTTTTCCATGAGAAGATTATGTTTGATACATTGGGAGAATTAGTTATAGACATCTACTAACATTGTGTCATAAGAGAAAATTTTTGGCTAGGGGTTTTATAATAATAAATTCTTTCAAGAATTTCTTAAGAGAGAGAGAGAGTGTGTGAGCGAGAGCTTAAGTATCTTTGAGAGGAATGCATGAGTGTTAGAGATTTTTAGCAACTTGCCATCATTAGTGCATCCAAGGGCACTCTAAATTATACTTTTACTAAAACTTTTAATGATTAGAAATTCATACTGCAAAATTTAATATATTAACATATTAATTTTATCGAATCATAAGAGAATATTTCTGATTAATTAATGTTCAAATCTGTCGTGGCAAAGACATTTCTTATCTAGTAACTAGCTAGCAAAATGTGATAGAATAGAAGAGCATAACTATTCAACCACATTTTGCAAACTTCATAATAGAAAGGTTACCAAGGTTATAATAGAAACTTTCAGAAAAGTAAAAATCAGAAAGATGGCATTATAAAATTTTAGAGTTCCAAAAAGTTGTTAAAATTTGACGAGAAAGATCTTCACATTATTTGAATAACATTTTTCAAATAAAGTTTTTGTAATAAAAACATTACTTTTATTTTTTCAATTCTCTTTATAGAACCTTTTAAAACCTGGTTGCGAAAGGTCATTATATTAAATATATATTCAAAACATACATCCTTTAAAGTTAACTCTTCCTAATAAGATTTCCTATATGATATTAAAACACTATCTGGTATCTTTTTCATTTAGTACTGGAATATATCCTCGACAGAATATTATGCCCATAAGTACATCCACTTTTTACTAGTAATTATGAATAAAAGTTAAAGATATAAGCAGTTCTTTTATGAGCCAATTGTAAGACTTTATATCACACTAATTTTATCTTAGATGTCCCCACTTTACTTATTTAGGTTTTATAACATTCTTATTAATGAGTACCTTTTTCATATAAATTTAATATAATGAAACTCAAGAATAATTGTACACATACTGTAAAAAACATCAAAGTTGAAACAGGTGTTTAAATTCATTTGAGATAATTGAAATGATAATAGAATACATACCCACTCAACATATTAGTCATGCTTTGAGCATCTACATAAGAGCTATCAGAAGAGGAATCATCTCCACTTGAAATGGAATCAGTAGATGAAGAAAAGTCTGGATAAGATGGAGGGTGATAACTAGAGTCTGAATCAGACAGTTCAGCTGCAAGAAAGAAGCTCATTGGGGGTAACCACTCAGGGTCTGATTCCAGACTATATTGTTCTAACAAAGCTCTAGTCCTTTCAAAAATAGCTCTGGAATCCCCTCTTGCAGGTGCATCTGTAACTTGATCAGTGCAAGATCTCATGCCTCGAGGACGAAGTTTGAAAGGAATGTTAGAGTGTGATGATTGAGTTTCACCACGAGAACAACTTGCAGTGGATGAAGATGGCAAATGACCATTTTCAATAACACTTTCAGAAGTAGATTGCAGGACATCTGTTGCTGCTTGAGAAGATGACTGCCCAGCTTCTGTATGTACTTGACGCCAAGGAGTACGTTTTGGAGAAGGTGCTGGAGGAGGTTCCACATCTATATTATCTTCTTCTGAAGAGTCAAGAGTTCTAACGGGAAGTCTGCGCTTCGTAGGTCTTCTTACCTGTGGTTCAAAATCATCAGTGGAATCCAAATGATTATCTGCAGTTGAATTTCCTTGAGCTGCAGGACTGGAATCTCCATGAAGTGTAGGAGTGGAATGTCTTTGAACTGCAGGGTCGGAAGAACGCGGATACTCAATACTATCATCATTGGAAATATCTTGCATAAAATCCTCAAAAACATGGTATCTATTATCCAAATAATTTGCTAATTGAGAAGAATAATCTCCATCAGATTCAGAAGCAAAACTAGTTGAATCAAATGAATCATTTGCTGAAGGAAGAGTTATCATAATATCACCTGCAGAAAGACTTTCCAACGAAGACATATCTGAACTTTCTGCATGTGCTTCCTTTAGAGCTTTAATTTCTTCTTGAAGTTTTTTAATTTTCAGATTTTTTGTTTTTATCATTTCATTTCTTGCTGCAAAGAACACAAATAAAAAGGCAATTTACAAAGGAAGAACAATTATAAAATCACAAATAAAACTGATTGAATTTTATTTGATTTTACACATAAAATTCGTAATAATTCTCTAAAAGTTATTAAAATTTTGTTTAGTTTAAAAAAAAATCTAATTACAATAAAAGCCACAGTAATTTAAGGTAGGTTAGTTAGGAACCATATAAAGAAACCTACAATGTAATAAGTATGTAGCTTACAGAAACATGCATTACTTTTAAGACCGTAGAAAAAAGGAAAAATTCCATTATCAGTAAAGCATAATAAATTCAACCACCCCTTCCCTTCTCAAGTCTGCATGGTTAGATAAAGAGAATTTCAAGATGGAATTTTATGATAGAATGTTCTATCCTCATACAATTTGCATGCAAGTAATATACAAAGTAAAGTAAACTCCTATGTTATGTGATTTACACCAATATGAGAACTAGAAAGAAGCACAGCATCATACTAAAAATTCATTATGCCAAAGTACCTAGAGGCGTAATCATAATTAAGATTTTGTTTTTGTAGTCAATTCCCAGCTGTAGTCAAAATGACGCAGAATTGTTCATTAACTTTGATTATCAAGTAATATTTTGTCCTTGAATACAAGTATCTTCGTTTTGTTCTTTCTGAGTATCTTTGACAAAGTCTAAGTGAGAACACATGCATATAACCAAGTTATTCTTTTTCAAAGTTTTTGTTGTTATTTATGAAAGTATTGACTTCATGTCTCAAATGGGTTTTATTTGAACACTACAAAAATATTCTTTAAATAATATTTTAAAATATTGCACTTTATTATGTTAAATTCTAACAGTTATTAACACTAGTGTAATTCTTTAGCATTTAAATAAAGTAAATATGCATTGTTTAGAATTAAATACTTATTCAATATTGTTTGGTTTTTCTTATAACATATTTTCAACATTTAATGTTATAATATTTTTAATATTAATACTTTAAAAAAATTGGTAACTACACAATTTCCAGAATGTATTGTTTCCAATACAAATTTCAATATTATTTACAAAAGACACACACACACAAAGAGAGAGAGAGAGAGAAAGGAGGAGGAAAAAAAGATGGCCTACATTAATTTTATGTCTCTAGTTATAGGTTAATAAAGTATACTCAAACGACAAAATAAAAAACGTTTCTGTTTTAAATCAGATATGAAATTTTTGAATTATTAATATTTAAAAATATTAAAGTTGAAAAATTAACAAGTTAAAATTGCACCAGAGCATAATATTTCCTAGTTAAAACATTAATTAGGAAATTAATATTTTTAATTTTAAAGGAGCATATAATCCAAAAAATGTATACTAATGGATAAACAAATATCAAAGTCTCACAATTCTTATTAAATTTCAAAGATAATTATATTAATAACAGAATTATAATATAGTTACTAGGTAATAGATAATCTTCTTTTAATATTGAAAGATGAGAACATCTCAGATGCTAACTGAATGGGAAAGTTTGATCAAGATTTATTTAAAATGGTTCTTTAAAAATACAATGATTAGTGGTGTTTTAATTTAATTTACAGGTCAAATAGAATGCATAGCACATTGAAGAATTACTTAAGAATAAAGATTGGTACTTTTAGTAGAACTTCATTTCAGAATCACTATATTGTAACATACTTGTTATAAAAAGTTATATAAATAATAATAATAAAAAATAAAAAAGTACATAAATTGAAAAATATGTAAATAAAATATAATATTTTAAAATATAGTTATTGGGAAACAAACAATGCATAATTTAATAAATAACTAGTATAAAAAAAAAGAAAAAAACTAATAAAGATTTCCCCCCTTATGAATATGACAATATATAAGCACAAGAGAAACTCTTCCTTGCTAAAATTAATCTTATTTTTTAAAGATATAATCCAACATATCTTTGAAGAATGACTCAAGATCTTTTATATGTTATGTAAAATAAAAATTAAACCCAATTTGTGACATATGTAACAGCAATTTACCAAATTTTATGAATAAAGATCGAAAAAAAATCTTTACAAATTATCTATTAACAAAAAAATGTTTATTACCTCTCAATCTTTTCTTTAGATCTTTAATGCAGTTATGTTTCATTTGTACAGTAGGTGACATTTTTAAAGTGCAGGTTTGGCATCTTACATATCGATAGAGACAGTTATTCAATTCATGATCTTCTAAATCTTTTCGCATTAACTGTTCTCTACAAGGTTTATTAGTGCAGCGAACTGTTTCATACGAACAAACTTTCAAATGGCCTTCACATGATTCTAAGGTAAATTTTTCTGCACAACCTTTTTCCTTATTATGGCAATACAATGTTAGTTTCATTATCATATTTTTGACAATAGGAATAACTTCCTGGACTGTATATTTTGTTGTTCTTTTGCGACATATTGGACAGTTTCTATTTGACTCCAACCATCTATTGATGCAGATCCGACAAAACACATGATTACATGGAGATTGGACTGGATCACAAAATACAGAACGACAAACACTGCAAATAAGTTCTTCATCTGGTGGAGGATCAAAATTGTCCACCTGATATGCCCAAGTCGGAGGAGTCATCTGAAATTTAAAATTATAAATATAAATTATATAATATTTAACACTCATATAAGAATATATAATTATATATATAAAAAGCTTTTTTAATTCCTTATTTTTTTTAAAGTTTAATAAAAATATTGTCTGGGGCATTTAGATGGCCTTTGTTTCATCAAGTAGGGCAAAACTGATTAAAGTTTTAGAGCAAGCATAACTTAAAATACATAAAAAAATTCTGAGAAAACATAGTGTACTTACTACATAACTAGATTATTAATATATACTGTTATATGGACTTTCAAATAAAAATAAAAAGGTTCTTATGAAGCTTAAATTTGTTTCTATTTAAATATAACGAATTGAAAAGCATTATTCTGTATTTTTACATCAAAAGTCAACAACAGTTCACATAAATATTTTGTGTAAATAAAATACTTAATCACAGAAAGGTAGAGAAGAAATAATCTATTAATCTAAACAATCTATTACATTAAAAAACCCCAAAACGACCCTTAAATCTCCCCTACATATGGTAATTTTAAGGTAATAATAATGAAAAATATAATTAGAAAATGAAATTATACCCACTTACGTTTATACTAATGAAAGAATAGATATACTATGTTCATAAGTAGAAAGATAATAAGAAGTATTAAATACCGGAAATAGTAGATTTATTTACAGTCAAGAAACTGACATTAAATGTTTCTTTTATCACCCTAAGAACAATAAAATTAAAATTTAGAATACGTCTAACCCTTCTTGCTAACAATGATGCCACCAAATCCAACCGCCAGTCAACACACCGACATGCAAGAGGGGATTTCAATTCAAATCCGAATCGTAAAGTCGCAGTGCAGGCGAAGTAATTTTTACAAAATTAAAGTTAACAGTTTTTTTCTTTCTACAATTCTTTAGCCAAATTGTCTGCAAACGAAATTAATTTTTTATAATCCATATTTTAATTGAAGGCAAATTTAGCGCTTTTTTCCCCCACAAATAACTATTCATCAAAAATCAGTGACAGAAAATTACATAAAAGGCAAACCGTGCAGACGTGTAATTAAATATCCCTATTTATTCATCAGAAACACCGGTGGAAATTGTTTACACGAAATGTTATATGACTTTAAGCAGAGTTTTTATGCCAGATATATTATCTTATTTAGATTAACATTTGAGTGATTTCAATATGTATATATGATGTCAAATTTGGTCCGAGATTAATATTCAACGCCAATTGGGCGGCAATGGCGACAAAAGTGGTGTAATCAGAACCTGACTAAAGCAGGGGCATACAGGGCAGTTGCCCTAGGACCCTACCTCAGAGGGGGCCCCAAAATAAAATAGACAGTTTATTTTACATTTCTGTCTTTAATGAATTAAAGTAATAAAGCAGATAGGGCCCCCAAACAAATTTTTGCCCTGGGCCCCAATAAGGCTAAGTCAAGCCCTGAATGTAATAGAAATTTGACATATCACACCATGATAATTTTGATGTTCTGTTATAATTATCAACTTAAAAGTAACTAACTATCGACTTCCATAATCTATTCTACTAAATATGGGAACCTCAGGCATATTTAATTTGGACAGGATATTTTCAAGGATTTTTACGTACGTAGATAGATCTTTAAAGATCAAATATGTGTTTATGTTGTGTGAACAGGACCAGATTATCAAATAAATGACTGCTTAAAAGAACAGAGACGCAGAGGTTTTTCAGAGTATTTTTAGGGTTATTTAATTTGATTTTTTTTATTCACCAAAGTCGTGAATTTGAACTTACTCGCATTCAAATCAAGTATTGGTTAAATTCATTCTGATATTTTTCGCACGTTTCACTTGTTAAATTTGTATTATCCTGTTAAAAAGTTATTCAGTTTAAAATTATTTATATTAATTCTTTTTTTTTATAAGCGAGAAACTAATATCAACTCGCAAATAAATATCCGGCTTTGAAATGTGAAAAGATATCATTGGGAAAAAGGAAAATTACTCATTCTGTAGGTCCCGACAATAATTATCTCAGCCCTGCCGGTGAGGAGTAGAAGTTTTGTGATTTTTTTTTATTTCTGTGATTTTTGTAAAAATTGCGAAACTCGCTGATAAATCCTTCTTCTAAACATTTTTCTGAAATTGGACATTAATTTAACAAATTGGAAAGTTTATTGATCACTAAGGCATGATAAATTAAACACGAAACTTCTATATGTAAAAGGAAATAAAGAAAGAAAATGTTTCAGAATAATTTTTCATATTTCATGATTAATTACAACTGCCTCAACAGATATAATAACTGACTTTTTTTCAATAATAATTATAAAATAATAAAAGGGAGCATATAGCACTTTATGATCTCTAAGAGGTTTCTGTACTCTGAATATTTTATAAAATTATAAAGTTCCATATATTTTTAGAATAGGCCATATCTCTTTAAAAATAGCACCCTATAAAACTTTCAAACAGTAATTAATTATAATTATAACTAGATGACATATTTTAAAATCAATTTGTATAATATATGATTTTAAATTTTAATTTATTAGATTGCACAACCTTTATAACTAAATGAGTGCAAAAATTAAGTAATTTCCAAAATATCGTTTAAAAGATCTCGAGTATTCGGAGCGTCTAGGTAGCTGCCTTCTTTGCCTATTTAATAATTCGGCCTTGCATCTTTGTAGATATACATCAACCTTTGGATGAAATCATCAAAGAAAAGTCAGTTCGTTTGTGGTCATGCGAATACAATGCTTCAAGATTTCAATTTCCTAGACAAATAAATTTTTCATGATCTTTACTTTAAATCTAATGATTTAAAGTAAGTAAATTATGTTGCATCGATTGGCTAACATTTCTGTCAGGATAAATTCATTTTGCCACTGATGTGTAAAGAAAAATTCTTAATGCATGAATATTCCTATTTTTTTAAAAAAATTTAAGCGTATTTTCTCATCACTTTATTTCACACAAAATAAAATTCAATCTGCACGAGCGTGTTACGCGCGCAGGAAAAAAAAATGAACCTATATAAATGTGTTGTTGTTATATCGACAAGAGCTGAAATAATAAAAGATTATGATGAAATCTGCTACGCATATTTCCAAATATCATGTCAGAACATAATTTCTTGAACGACTAAGCACCACGTGCTCGTACAAGTTAAATCATATTTTTATTCATTTTAATTGTTTCATTGAATGAGTCACTTTAGTATTGCAAACGGACAAAAAAACTTTGTCTCGCATTTATTTTTTTAAAAAATATCCCCTTTCCTATTCATTTCATTTCCTATAATCACGTGCTCAAAATGACATTTTTCTAGGTTTTATTTGTTGGAGTCATTAACCTATTTTTTTTAAATCAGAGCTTTTCTAAATGCTATGGCAACACATTATTTAAAAGCTGATTTTATAATTTGTGCATGGGGAAGATCGATGATAATGGGACACATCTGGTTTCGTCTCGTCACATGTTTAAAAGGTGACAGATCTTTTTTTTTTCCAAGTGATTTTACTTGAAGATTCCGATAAGGATTTCTTTAACAAATGTCGATTTAGGAAAGTTTTTTTTTTAGGTACATTCGAAAGAATGCGTTGGTATAAGACATTCTAATCCTTTTGTTCTGAGCGTGAGATTCCCCAATTTTTAAAGCGTGTTTGTTTGAAATAAATAAATAAAAAAAAATGGTATTTGGATCAGGAAATAAGAGAAGATTTTAAAATGAAGTAGCAATGGCAAAATTAAGATAAAAATTAAAAAAAAAATTGATTATTTAAATTAAATCAAAAGACCCCTTCGTGACATGCATATATGTATGTAAACACATAATTTTTTTAACATATCGCAGCTGAACAAAATTCAGTCACTTTTGAATTTTAAACTTCGCTTTATTCCATCAAAAGGAGCCATAATCTATGAACATAAGTCACAGGGCAGGTCACACACAGAACGTCACAAGAGGGGAAAGAGAAGCAAGCGAACAACATATTTTCCCCAATGATTATATACTGTGATATTCTGATAGGGATTTATTTACGCGTGTCGATTTAGGATAGGGAAATTTAGGCATCTTTTAAAAAGAATTCTCTTAGATTGACAATTTTTTACCGCTTTACTCGAAATGTTGGAACTTTTTGACATTAGAACTGCAAAAATTCAGCAATTTTAACAATGAGTTAATTAAATGAAAAAGATGGAATCAGATCAGGAAGCAAGAGAGCATTTTAGATTGAAGTCAAAATGGGCTGAATTAAGATACAATTTCAATTTAAAACGTATTTTTTTAAAGCAAAAATTTACGATTCTTGTCTAGTTTTCTTAAAATAACTCGCTCTTCAAGACAAGTCAAAGGCCACTAAAATTTTCTAAGTTCAGAAATTAATTAAGAATAGGTAAATTATAAATTAAGTAAGTTTTTGGTATTTTCAACTATATCTTATGAAAATATTATCTGACAAAAATTACTTTCATTCATCCTTAAAAACTATCTTTTTATTGTTATTAATTTCAATTCAGTAATTTTTTTCTCTTATTTTAATAGAAGTTTTAAATTGAATTTTTTTTGCCCAATTTGTAATATTTTTATTGCCATAACAAAATTCAACCAATTTCATTGTTCCATCAACTCATTTAATTGCTTGCTTTTGCCAAATATTCAAAGTTAGCAAAATTATTTTCTTTAGGAAACAATTCAGAAGAAGAAATTTTACTTCCACTTTCATTTCACAATATACACACTTTTTAATTTGTATGCACTGTAATTTGAATTAGACTGATTCTGTAAAGCATCCTATTTTTCAGTCTAATTAATTAGAAAATAGAATTTTAATATAAATGCAATCCATATTAATAATTAAACAACCAAGGAAGCTAATTTTCCAGGCGGATAAACTGATCGTCAAAGATGGTTAGTCGCAAATAGGAAGGGCGATGACGGAAGATCATCATTGCGATATATTGTTCAACACATATCGATATTTTTCGATATATCGGGATATCATTACTTATTTATAGCTATTATAAGTTATAAATAGCTTATTAACGTATTGATCGATTAGAACGATTCCTATTAAATGGAAGTTTCAATCTGTTCAGCAAAAATATTTGCTTTCATTTGAATAAAAATAGTTAGAAAATAATTTTATTAAAACCCTTTTAATAAAGTGTTTCAATGTTAATGCAATGTCTTCATGTTATACTTTATAGCACAAGTACTTTTATATATTAGAATAGTACAGTATTTATAGAAATTTTAACAAAAATAGGAAGATGAAAAAGAATGAATAGCAACAAAAATAAACACTTACCGATTACCAAAATAAGATCGAAAACGCAAATTGTGAATATTATCTTTTTGTATTGGGATTTTTCATGAATTATTATTCATGATCATGATATTATACAAAAAAATGGCACAAAAAATATCGAATTTTTTCTATAAATAGAAAATTGGCACAGCCTCAGTCACAAATATTTTCAAAATTAACATCCAAAAATAATTTTCTAAAGACTAAGAAAAAAATACAAAACTTTCCAATCCTTTTTATTAAGTCTATCTATGACCTATATCTACCGAGATACAACGAATTTAACTACCCAATAATTTAATATATTCTTAAAATGTATTTTAAAATAGCCCCTCCCCTCCTCCCCAATCTCGGTGAGTCTTAATATGCATCCAAAAAAAATCAAGATGCTTTTTTTTCATGGCTACATACCTTGTATTTCTGCGGGAGTCCTTTTCCCTTACAGAAGAAGGTTAGAGCACGTTCGTACAATCCCAGAGCCATGATAAATGGAATGCCCTTTCGTTCGGGAAGTATTTTTATCCCCTCGTCATCCAATCAGAGCATCTTTCTTGGACAGCTTCTTCCAATCAGAAAAAACAGTCACAATTGAGAGGAGTTTACAACAAAACGAATCATCTTTAAAAGTTCTAAAAAAAAAATAGGGATTTTTTTTTAATTTTAATTTTTAAATTATTCATATTAATTAACTGAAATTCAATTTTTTGTTGAATTATTAACAGTTTTATGAAGAAATTTTTACCTGTTAATATTATTTATATTTTTTATTGTTAAACAATTAAAATTAGAATTCACTAATTATTGACATTTTATTCTTAAATAATCGTCATATAAATAAATAATCATAGCATAAAAAAGACATAACCATTTTTTTAAATCATTGGCATTAATTCGTAAATTAATATTAATTTATTGAATAAAATATTTAAATAAAATAATGTTATTCAATACTACTTTTTTGTATGAAAATTTTAAGTTATTTGAACTTTAACACATTCATCGTTAAGGTTGAATTAGATAAAAACTACATGAAAAGACAAATATCAATTTTTCTGGATGTTGGTATTTTTTATACAAAAAAAGGAAGATATATATTAGAAAGTTTAAGCTATCTAAACTAGGATAAGAGACAAATTTTCGCCCACAGAAATACGTAATTAGAAGTATCTGAAATACGAGATATTTCGTCGGTAGCTTCAAAAGAGTTAGGGAAATTCAGGTATGAAAATTTATTGCAATCTTTAAGTGCAAAATACAACTCTTGTAGGGTTTATGAGGCCTCAAATTTGCATTTTTCTATAGGAGTTATATGAGTTCTTGAATTATAGGTGAGGCTCAATTAATCTGCCAATATGAAATATCCTCATACTGAGTTGATGCAAAAACTTTCAAAGCGGATCGAGTACTGTTCCCGTCATCTGACCATGATTAAAAATCAGGGGTCCTTTTCATAATATTTGTCCCATAATTTTAGTATAATATGTGATCCAAGCAAAATAAATTGAGTTTAAATTATGTTTTTACTTTCTCTTACACGAAACATACATTTAATCGTTAAAAAATTTGAACACGAAACTTTGAAGAAATTTTTGCGTTTTAAACCTCTCTGAGGTCATAAAGACCATTTTTGATTTTATGTCTATTGATGCATGAACTATAGATCAAATTTGTAAAATTCTGCACAATTTTGAACTAATTTCACGCAGAGGAAGTCTAATTTACCAAATTCAAGTGAAATGGATAATTTTAAAACGTAATAATCTTAATAGATGAAATTTGATATTCAGGCTTACCATCTAAAATATTGATTCTTTTCAAATTTGTTATGGACTTCATCACCTTTAACTTCCATGTAATTCCTATCTTTAACTTTCCCGATGTACTCGATATCCTATACATCCTCGATACCTATCTTTAACCACCCCGATGTACACAGATAACAAATGCTGAATGACTGGATCACCTCTACAGCAACACTGGCCGGAACTGCGGTTGAATTCTAAGGGTCAACACCAGTCACGGAACAACCCATCCATAAGGAAATACGTCCGGTCATCGACGGGAGGAGCCAGACCCCCACCTTTTCATGTACCCTCCAGAGTGTCGAGAACCAATCATCGTACTGGAAGTTTCCTATTTTCATTTAGAAGTGGCCTCCGGGGGAGTTAGCTTTTATGTAAACTCAATAATTCATAAATACAATTACTTAGGTATTCAAGCATTAGGCATTCGGTATGCTAGCTACGTGCCAAATTTTGGCTACAATTATGTAATTCTCGGCAATGCAGTGAAAGATAATTCACTGTCTTACCGAATGTTTACAATTTTAAGTGGGAGAAGTGGAAAAAGACCTTTATTGGAGAGTGCACGAGAAAAACTCGTTGAGATATTTAATACTGGTTTGGATCATTGTATCCACAAGTACACAAGCCATGTATGTAGGTTTCTAACTCATATTTCACCCAAAATTGATAGAAATTATTTATTTGAAAGTAGCATAACACTAACCTGGCGATCTTAAGATAATAGCAACCATTTTACGCTCATGCCTTACCATGTCATATCTGCCAGAAGTTCATTAGAACATTAAAATGCATCAGCTCGACAGCCACCGCGGAGGCTGTAAAAGGCTTGAATTTGATAGGCTTAACAAATCCACCGCAATGTTATATTGCAACAGCCCTGTATTAAGGATTTATAGTGAGCTCTGATTCCTTCACTTATATATGAACTGTTTATTGCAAAAAAATATTATAAATATTTGTAAATAAAAAAGTTAATAATAAGTCCAGTATACTGATCATTTCGAATCACCAGAAATATTCAATTTAATCATAAAGATCGCATACCAAACTTCCGTCTACTATTTTGTTTGCCATGTGATTCAATTATCATCTTCAATCAAATGAAATATCTAGCGGTTAGATCGATAAATATAAGCCAATTTTTTTTCTTTCTTAGTGCAAAGAAGTCGTAAAACTTATCTCCCTTTGAAGAGACATGTTCGAACATTGTTACTTCTGGTCAGCGGTGAGAAGATTCTTTCCTTTGTTGTCGCCTTTGTGTTTCTCCCGCTTTGATGTTACCTTTTGGACTTGAATGGAGTCAGATAATGGAGTACACATGTGTTTGCGGCTCTTTGAAGATGGAACCCGTGTCAAAACACCAGATGTAGCTATTTCTTCTATGGACCACCCAAACTGGGATCAAGTTCCGATAATGAGCAACACATGCGTTTACGGCCCTTTGAAGAAATAAGTACTGAAGCCTACATGTGTGAATTTTTCTCTATTGTAAAGATTCTGCTAGGGACGTGAAGGAGTAGAAAATATTCCCACGGTTACAGCTGACCATTGGGAATATTTCTGAAGAACTATTGGACGATCGGCATCTCCAGCGCACCAATGAGAACCTGAGAGGCGGAGTTTGATCGAGATTAAAATGGAAGGTTTTGGAAGGAGGAGAGAACGAGACCAGCTGATATGGCTAGAGACTGGACGAGGGAGCTGATACAACGAGGGGTCGGGATGATACGAGACGAGCTGTGAGCTGAGCTGAAGAGCTGGACAGTTGAAGAGATACCACGTGATCTCGAATTTATTGACTAAAGATCTACCGGGAGTAATCCGTAGATCTCTTGAGCTACCGCAGTAGCTGGATAAGCTAACAGCCGGTTAGTTTCCCCTTGCGATAGTCGTGGAACTATTGTCCCAGATGTAAATATTTACCATCATATTAACCTAGAGGACGTGTTGTTGTTTTTTGTTATTGTATAAAGCTGTAAACAAAACATTCGAATTTAAACGCTACCTGTTTATTTGATCGACCAGGAACAAGCCATTACATTAGAAATGTTAAAAATTTGGAGTCAGACATCAAATCTTGAGATATAATTTTTTTGGCAACTGTAATAATTCTTTTTTGTCTAGCTCGCATTCAAAAAAGTTATATATATATATATATATATATATATATATATATATATATATATATATATATATATATATATATAATTTTATGTATAGATTGTGGTTGTTGAAGAATAACAACAAAAACCAAAAAAATCAACAAATCCTATTTTCAGCGCTAAATTAGAAAATCAGGTCCAAAACAAACTCTGGAATGTATGGATATTTTTGGAACTACACTGTAACCGTTTTCCTCAAAGCAGCGTCCACCCCTAACGAGCTCCTAGATTTCTAATTCTTCAATAAAGTGACCCCTAAGACACAACATTTACCAATGATTCCGAGTCCAGTTGCTGTAAAAATGTCAAAACAAAGCGATATAAAAAAAGAAGAAATCTTGCTATCGCATGAGGGCGGCGGGAAGCTCCTTTCTTGACACCTTGTTACTGCCCGCTGAATTGATATTTATGACTTTCCATATTGTCCACTTAGCAAATACCCGGACGTGGTGGACAAATATCTTTGTTTGCCCAGTGATGAGCCGAATAGTGCTGCGGACAAAGATTTCTGTTAAAAGTGGTTTCCATTGAATTCTGCGAATATATTGCATTCAGTGTGAGCATCAAATGCAGTTTTGTAATTAATATATATGAAAAAAAAATGTTAAAAAACAGTTGAATGTTTTGTATTGCAAAGCTAAATACACGCAGTACATGTTAAATTAGGAAAATTAAAAAAATCTTATAAATCTAGAGAGAATAATGAAAATAAAAAAATTAATTTAAGATATAAAAAAAACTAAAATAATTTTAAATCAGTAAATAGGCTTTTAAAAGTAATTTAAATTAAATTAACATTTTTCTATTCAAAAAAGTATGATAATTATTTTTTTTCTGGAGCTCAAAAATTTAAGGTGATGATGGTGATTCACTAAGTATCTTGGAATTTGTTAAATAAATGGGAAAATATTATTAATATATTTAAAGAAAATCTTATAAATTTAATAAGAATAATAAAAAAAAAAAAAGAGAGTATTTTAAAAAATACCGTTTTATTAGTTAAAAATCGAAAGCTAATTTAAATAAGTAGAGAAAATTTTTAAATATGAACAATTTAAAATTTTTGCTGGAGACCACAATTTTGTAGAAATGAACTAAATTGAAATTTTAAGCCAGTGTGACCGGAATTTGTTAAGTAAACTGAAATTCACATTTGTAACATATTTTTAATTTTTTATTGGATTTTCTTGGATTTAAATATTATACAATGTGTGGCAACAAAGGCTATTTTACTCCCAACTCCAAACGGTTGGCAAAACACCTAAGAATCGAAAAGATGATGTTTACATTCTCTTTTCTGTGAAGAGTGTGAGACAGAAGACAGAGGAATTTTAAGATACACATTATACAATAATAAGATTGAACGATTTTAAGTTTTTTCCAACATAATTCTATAGGTTGAATATTTTGTGAGCTGTTTCAAATCTGTAAGGTTGATTTCCAGCATGGTTAGTGCAATCACTGGAAAAAAACTTTTTACAATCAGGTTTGTTGAATGCTTATCGATTGCCGAATCATTGATCCTAAGGTTTGGTAACAAATTTGGCGATCATTTGATGGCATGACGAATATTGATAACTTTGTTGACAAAATAAATTACTGGAATTTTTCAGAATTTTAGTGATTGAGACAATAGGAACCGAGATATATTTAATTGTTCCAGAACCTTCTGTGCCTGACTCCGGGAGCTATAAAAGGCCGGCAGTTTAAGCTGAAGACAATCATGGAAAGAATCCTGAAAGGTTTAGATTTCCATAGCGAGTCAACGGTGAATAGTTGCATCAGTACAGTGAAGCGCAAGCATTGTATGGAGCTCAAACGTCTGCTGATTTGAGCTGTATGCCATGTTATAGAAGATCGTTTATTATAGAAGAAGCATCGAGTAGTGTGCGGAGTCGCCAGTCTTGTAATAGTGAGTCGGCAATTGGATACAGCTAAAGTGACGAGACAACGGAAAATTGCAGACGTTTGGAGAGACTGTAGAGTGTACCTATGGACATTTTCTCCTTCTGCTGAATTCTATCATGCCGCTTTGTGTGCTGTGGTTTTTGTTACTACCAAATGCTATTTGTGGACTACTCTATACTGTAATGTGTTGCTGTGTATTGCTTGTTTTCGTCTGTGCATTCATATCTATTTATTTGTTTCTTCGTGCTAATAAAATCGTAGTTTGTTACTAAAGGACTATTTCTTCTTCTATTAGCAAATCGAAAGAACCCCGAATTCATAACTATACAAGAAGATGAGGGGAATTTCATTGAGTTCATGATGCAGCAAAATTTGTTAGAAAAGTTGAATTTGTACGAAAGGATAAGCGGTATGATTATTTTATGAATTGTTCCTGCTAAAGTCTACCTTGTATTCTCGTTTGAGATAATTCAATAATAATTATCAGTATCCAGAAGTTTATTATTGAAGTAAGTTTGTCAGTTTGCTTGTCCCTCAAGAAAAGTGGGCGCTCTTATGGATTGAGAGTGATCATTAGCTCACGAGGAAAAGCAGAGAAAATTTATATTAAATATCACGTGGAAACCCATCGAGTTTTCTGTGAAATTAATAGTTTAGGAAACAATTAATTTTTATTGCCTTGAAAGTATTTTCGCAACTGTGATATGGGATTTCTTATCGAAAACTGTATAAAAATAAGGAGTGACTCGATGTGAATAAATGAATGATTAGTCAAGAAAACTGCTTCCTAATTTTTATTGATTAATTTTTTTTAGAAACAGGAGCACAGGATATGTGTTTACGAACAATACAGAAATACTTCGTTAGAGAAATGTTCCCTAATTTTATTCCTATTCATCAAGGAAAGAAAGCTTATATAAAATCATAAAATAATGATGACTCAGTTTGATTGGAAACGATTTATTTTTATGCTGGTTTTACACTTGGTCAGTTATAAAAAAGGCAAATAGGAAACGCATGCACAGAAAGAGACTGATTTATGTTGGCAATGCCGCTTTAGCATCCTTGAATTCTTCTTTTTTATTGGGCACAGTATTAAAATGATGGACATTTACACAAAGAAATATGGTTAAAATAAAAGAAAAAAAATTCATCATACCTGAATTCGAAAAAAAAAAAGGAAAATAAAAGCAAAAGAAGAATTAAAACACAATCTTAAATACCAGAAAGAACAAAGAGCATAATATGGAGGGATTAATCCATAATTAATAAATTTCTTCTCGCTACCCCCTCTCTCACACACCAAATTCTAATAACGCATGCGCAATAAGAAAAAAAAATACAATACTGCTGCTTGTACTTGTCCCATCGGGACAAGTACTTGCCATTGACCGAACAGCATTTTTTAGCTTTTCTGAGCATGCGCTGCTTGTTTGCCGAGTGTAAAACCAACTTTAAATTAAACGTGATAAATCTACAAACAACAACGAAGAATTGTTTATCATAATTCTGTCCTCAACATTTATTTATTTGACAGAATTTCAAAGCAGCTTAATGGTGTTTTATTTTTATTTATTTATTTAAAATAGAGCATTATAAGAGACTTATCCGCAATTATTATTAATTGATCTAGAGAATTTGAAAATATTTATTTTTTTCTTTGTTTATAGAAGAGTCTAGATTTTGGTTCAGATATTTATTGGAAACTTAACATATCTACAGAACGTGCTACAGACGGCCGGTTTATTTTCTTCTCAATTTTTTCGATTCCTCTCAGGCTGTCTCACTATATACCAGATTTTATCTATATAACTCTCTTTGTTTTGTAGTTATAGTGTTATATTCGGACAACCGGACGGACAGACTTCCTCTGAACGGAATTTGCTCAAAATTTGATAGAAATCTTCAAAATTTGGTATTATGACCTAATATTAAGTTTCATCTTTATAGCTCAAACAATTTTTAAGTTTAAAAATTAATATCCTCGGCGAATAAGCTAGTCACTAAAGACGGCTAATACATCTTGCGTTTTTATTCCAAGCAATATATACGTATAGCAGAAGTATTTTCATAATTACTTTCAGTTTTGTCTGATTACATCATTTTCTTAAAAATCACTTTTTAAATGCAATGTTTGCGGGCAAATTCAAATATTTTTAAAAAGAAGCGAGCATTTATTTATATGCTACCTTATAACAGCATATCATTATTTAATATTATAATAATAAACGATAAATTATTTAATATTGTAATAATAAAAGACAAACGGATGATAAAAGAGAAATGACATTTTTTTGCAGACAGTAGGAAAAATTAGAACATAATTAAATGGCAGACAGACTTTTAAAAAAAGTCTGTCTGTCTGATAATATCGCTGAATTATTTTGCAAGAAGATTTCAGCCACTCTTATTTCTGATAAAAGGAATTATTTGTCTGTGATTATTGACAAAGATAAGTTGAAAATATAGAAAAAAAACTGTGCTTATAGTATTCAAAATTTCGTAATTCATCAATCAAACCCACAATTTAATTTTAAGTTTCTACATAAGCATATATCCCACACGCGCGTATTTCTCGAATATCAGTCAGCGCGATATACAGTGCTGACATAATTTTATTTGACTTTCGCAACAACGATGTATTTTGCAGGGCGATGGTATCGTCTAGAATCTAGAGAGTCTGATTTGAATTCGACTCATAAGCGAAATTCATGACTATAAATAATTAAAGTTGAGCTTCAGAGTCAAAACATTGTTTTCACTTTCAAGATGTTGTGGAAACTCATTTTGGGTCTGCTTTCAATTTTAAACAGTCGCCCGATTGAAGTACCATCGGAGTATCCTCGCGAAGTACTGGAACCCTGGGGTCTGAGCACTTGGACTCATGAAGCCGGGAAACCGAGACCTTGGGAACCTCAGACACCTGCTGAACGGTGTAAGTAAATTTTTACATAATAATGTGAATAAAAGCTGGCATACTATATCTACTGCATGTCCACCACGAGAACACTCCCAGACAAATGTCTATGTTTATGGTGGGCGTTATAGAAACAGGTTTCTGTAGGGAAAATCCATTTCGAATTGGAGAAACAGGACAGAAGTCTGGGGGTTATTTATTTTCTTGGCGTCGATTTGAAGAATTTTCGTGAATGAAGACTTGAAGAATTTTCAGTTCCAAATGTTAGAATGAATGCATGAATTTATGTATCCTTTGCGCTGCCCATAATTACTGATATACATTGAAAAGATAAGCTCATTTATCATGTTATTATTTGAAAAAGACAATACTTGAAAAAAAGGTTTTCTTTGAAATAATTAGATTTCTTTTTCAGATTGGGGAAAATTAATAAATGGTCATTTGGAATACTATCCTAAAATTTACTACATTTTTTTCTGGAAAATAATGCAAAGCGATGTTTGATTTATTTATTTAGGTTTTCTTATTAGGTTTTCTTCTTTTTTAGACCGAAACCTCTGGCGAGCGTCTGAATGAATACCTGAACTATTTTTAAATTCAGAATATTTTTACATTTAAGCTTTGTTAACATGTCACAAGTTAACATGTTAACAAGTTAAACATGTCACAAAAAGCTTGTGCACATTAAAAATAAGTTACAAATTAAAATGAGATTTTTAAAAAATCTAAAAACTGATAATTGGTGGTAATTTTTAAACTTGTAATTGTTGCCAATAAATTGGTAATTGTTAGTTTTACGTTTTGGAAAATAGTATATACGTTAAAAAATGAATGAATATAATTTTCGAAAAGTTACAAGCATATTTAACAATAAACATTTTACTCTATATTAGAATACAAACAGCCTTTTATTAAAATTATGAAATAATTACGATTGTTTTTATATTAAATTAGACAGATTATCTCGCATTTGCTCCGAAAAATTTAATATTAAACACATATTAATTTAAAACAAATGAAGTGAAGATGATTAACTTATTGCTCATGCATTATTTTATTGTCATGCGAGAACAAGATGTTGTTTTCGTTAGAGATTTTTGAATAATAAAGGCAAAGAATAATTGAAGCTCGAAAACGCGTAGGCAAAGAATAAAGCATATATGGTTATATTCATCAACATATATTTTAATCGCATATATTTTTTTTACCTGCTAGTATTGTATTATTTTAAAGTATACTTCTTTGAAAACAGATGCGTTTTTAAAAGGTTGATTTGCTTTTATCAGTATTGATTTTTCAAACTGGTTTAAACTACCTAATGATTTACCATTAACAATTAATTAGACAAATAATGGCTTAAAATAATAGTGTTCTCGCATGATAACTTGAAATTTGCGATCATGGATTAATTTTAAAATTATTTTTTTTCTTAAAATTTATTTTTAAAAATAAAATGCAATTACAACAAATATCGCCGATTTGGCATTAAACAAACCGACGAAAAAAACTTGAACGAATTTCTACCTAAGCAAAATGAACTCTTCCTACAGTAACATGTTTCTTTAGAGACAGCCGTAAACATAGATATTTGTCTGGAAGTGTTCCCGTGGTGGACACGCTGTAAAGTATTTAACGGAAAAATACAAATCGTTCACAATACTCTAAAGAGTGGCTAAAACTAGGCCTACCAAATAAAACATGTATATACTTCTGGGTTAGTTGGTCCTTGAAAAAAAAAAGGTTTAAAATTTTTAGTTAATAAAAAATTATCAAATTTGGATGATTTTTCTCAATAGTTTTGAAGCACATTGTTGTGTAATTATTTTTATATCGTCTTAAAATTAAACCTATGGTAATGATCTCCCAGCATCTTTTAAGTTTATTATCTAATAAAGATGTTAACGCTTTTACCAAGCAAAAGGTTAAGGATCTTGGGCAAGGCTGTGAAAATCACAAATGCTCAGATTTTTAAGTTTAGATTCTCACCAGAAGCAATTTTACTCTATGCAATAAAGCGATGAAAACTGATTATGCATTTTGAACATCTTTATTTTCACCGAATGAAAACAAAATATGATACGCAATTATAATTTTAGAACCAAATTCACATATTAAATTTCACTTATCTACATCATAGTGTTTTTGAGTTATCGCAATTGCATGCTTGTTGAATGTACAGATCGGAAGATAGTCATTACTTTGACGGATTTTATTATGAATTAAATAAAAATTAATACTTTATGAATTAAATATAAATTTTATTTATCCAAATTGTTGCATTTTTGATTTATTGTTCTCAAATGCATATGAAAGGAAAAAAAAAACACACCAATTTCTTGGTGGGATTGCTTTGAAGTTTAGCCTAAATCCACACTTTAAACACTGTTGTTGCTTATGGTATGCATGATAGTAACTTCCGCTTCCAAAGTCAGCAATTTTAAAACGACTTTTAGCATTTCCAGTTTCAATAACACCATCTAGGTGCAAGAATGGGTCTTAGTTACTCATAGATCATAGCCCTTTTCACGGGACGGAGTTCATTTACCCATCTCATTCACTCACCCACAGATCGTAATTTAGATCTGAATTGGAGATAGATCACCTTTGATCCAGTCCCCGATTTGGAGGACTTTGATTTATACGTGCCCGAGCCACCATATACAAGGGGAGTCTTTAGTTGGTATAGTTCGAATTCAACACCCAAGGGAAGCGAACCCAACACCCAATCAACCAGGCATCCTGGTCTTACTTCAAACACTAAATCTGGAAATCAGATTTTATTCAGATAGTTCTTCATGTTTAGTAGCTGTCTTAGTAAGACAGTATAATGTTAATCACCTAATTTTTTGTCTATTATTGCTATTATTTCTTATTTAGAATATTCTGTTCGCTTCATTTATTGCATGAAACGTACTATTACTTCAACTTTTACCTAATTTTGTTTAAAAATAATACATCTAATAAAATAATAATAAAAGAATACCTCCTAATAATAAAGTATGATACAAAAAGTTTATTTTTGTCTTGACATAAGAAAAGTACTTTTATTTAACAATCACTTTAAGTCCATTTGAATATCGACGTTTGTCAGTGTAAGTAAAAAATTCTGTTTATATTTCGCAAATAATCTATCATTCATTGACATGTTTGTTATGTATTGACATGCTATCAGAAATACTCTACTTTTTTAGTTGTATATAAATAGTTTTAAGAATTAATATCACATTTTAAAATAACTAGCAGTACCTACACGACGTCGCCCGTGTCATAGCATCCAAGAAGAAAACTTTAAACTTAAGTCTAGCCTCTATCGATATGAAATGGGCATGTTACGCAACATCAAATAAACATAAAAACATGTTTTGAAATTATCAAAAATAGTTGCAAATCAATTTTTTATAGCACACATTCATAAATATTTAGACTGTTACAAAAGGTAAAAATATGATTCGTCCATTCACAAAACACGGGCGATCGTTTTGAGGTTGAATTTCCTTCTTTTTGACATAATGAGATTTGAATTGCTGTTTAAAATCAGACGTTAACAAAGAAATGTATCGCATATGCATACCACAGCTCTTGCTATTTGCACATGCGCAGTTTATTATTTTCGCGCATATACGTATAAATCAAAATCGTAATTATAAAACTACCCTTTTTATTTTGATACGATTTCAAACCTAAAACCTTCCCCAATAAATGCTCTACAAAATGGCATAAATATTCTAAATATCCGTTAACTATTTCTCGATTTTTTGTGGTTCCAACAGACAGACGCTTTCAAGAGACTCCGTTTAATACTATGTATAGATAAAACTTCCATTTTGTAGCTAAAATTCGTTCTTTTAATTTTGTATATTCATTGTTGTTTATTTCTAAATTCTCAGAAGTTTAATTCCTGTTTTTAAAAAAGGATAAACATGTGTTACTGATAATGACTCGAGCTTCGAGCATTTGTTGATAAGACAACATGTGTCAGTTTTCACCAAGCTTAAAAGCTTACATCTGATTAAATTCATGTGTTCTCTAAATTTCACGCTCGATTTTTTTTATCTCTACATTTATCGCTTATGAATCTTTGATTGTGCTATTTATTGATTTATATTTCATTCATTAAAAACATTTCCCTTATCATTTTTTTATCTTATCGTTGCTTCCGAAGAAGAGATAATTTTGGAAATGCAGTTTGAAATTTAAAATAGCTGCCTTGTTTAATTGAGAATGATAGAAAGAATGCTTTTTATTTTCTTATCTGCAATGGTAATATATTCATTGAAATTGAATGATATATAAAGAAGAAGCCGAATTTTTTGACTTTATTTACAAGTGCTTAAGAGTAGGCAATATTTTCTAATTTTCCATCTTGAGCAAAAATAAATAAATTTCTTAGCTGCATGACCCGTAAGCATTCATCATGCAACTTACCAAGAGGAAAATATGATTTTTTAGGTTCAATCTGCACACTTGAAGTGTTGGACCTTAAGCAGAGTTGATGGTCATCAAGAATTCAAGTCAAAGTGAAAATTGCGGTCGTTTGAAATCAAAAGGCATGTCTGTGGGAATAATGGGAATGAGCACATCTCCTGTCGAATTTTTCCTCTTTTCTTTTTACGACTGTTAAGAATAGTTGTCCCGCTTCTTGCAGCATATTGGTCTTTTGATTCCGATGCGCGTAATCAGTTAGCATATAAATAATGTTTTTTGATTCTTGCTTCATGTTGATCCTGAGATTCTGAAGCAATTGAATTTTCAATTCGTAAACGACCTGACTTATTGCTCGCTTGTCTTTCCTCGTTTTGTTTGAGAAGCTCGAATTATTTTATTTCTAGTGCTGCGCTGGTAGATTTATTACGTGACCAACGTTTGGGGACATATTTTTTGTCGAAGCAATCAACGCGATATACGCTTGTGTAACCGAAATATCTTTCGTTAATTTAATGAATATATAGAAAAATTACTTTTTACAGTGGAAAATTTCCATTATTTATAACTTATCTTGTTCGAAATCGATAGCAATTTTATTTTGTATGCCCGGTATAAATTCTGAATAATATGTGCGATTTGTTGAAAACAAAATATTTTGCTTGTTGCGTAATAACATTCAGTGTAGAGGTCTATTCATTTATGAAAAGAAAAAAAATTAGCGATTACACTAAATATTTCCAATTTTGTTTCACTCACGTTGATTGGCATCTATCATAATTACTTTATATTGTTTGATATATGTGCGCTTAACTCCGAATTACATGTATATGCTGTTTACTGTTTGTCTATTGTCGATTTTAGAATGTGACATGCGCTAGTGCAAGCAATAAATTGAGAAAGTTGTACCTGAATAAGTTGAGATCACCAATCTCTTATCACCTTCCATTTTTGAGAGATATTTCAATACGTCTATTTCACTATGTATTCTTTACAACGGGGGGAGAGGGAGCATAATAAGATTCGCCATAAGCAACCGATGTATCGACTTCGTGATTTTTTTATAACACATGACCGCTAGATACACCATCAAAGGTCGTTTCCCATTACCCTTCATTTTTCAGAAACACTTCAAATTAAAACCCTTCCCAGAATCCCCCAACTTGAATTATAAGACCAATTTCGCCATTTTTATTAAATTATTATTTTTACAAGTATTGTTACACAATAAGAATGCTTTATGTTTATTACGCAAATGTAATTTCAAAATAGTACTTTCTTTTATTGCGATGAGATGTAGTTTATCAAACTCTGCCGGCCGAAAACTTTCCGTGTATTTTTGTGGATGGTACCCGTATATATCTGTCGTGATCACAAAGTCCTTCGAGTTGAATCACTACCACCGGGGGGTACTGGATAAGAGATGCTCGTTTTCTGATTCAGGTTCTAAATTACGATCTGGGGATGAGTGAATGAAATTTATGAATGAAGCCTGCTCCTGAGAAACGGCACAGGCAATAGAACACAATTGCAGTGTAGGCACATTGTAGAGCACAATGCTGTGACGCATGAGAAGCTAAGACGTATTCTCGGCGCTAGATGGCGCTACTGAAACGAGAGACGCTAAAATCAGGCTTAGGTTTCTCAATCACTAGTGCCATGGACAAAAATGACAAATCGAAAAACAGAATGTATAAATTAATTCTGTAAAATTCTACTTTTTGGTAGATGAATAAAAGATTATTTTCAGAAAAATTTGCATTTTATGAGATTTTTATTTTTTTTCCAGTGACTGCTGAAAAAGCTCTTCACAACAAGAACAGGCGTGGCGGCGACATGAAATTTGACCGCAGGCGATTAGTTGGAGTAAGTATATTGAACTATTTGATATTAGCAACTGAGTCACATCGAGCAGCACGTAGTCTTTGTACTATTCCTTGACATTCTCCTGGGGGCACCTCATATTTGAGGATAAGAATCTTACGGCATTGTGGTTTGTGGGGAGGGTACACGATAAGGTGGTGGTTTTGGCCCCTTCCATCGACGACGAGGACGTACTTTCTTAGGGAAGGGTTGTACTGTGGCCGGTGATTGTCTTTAGCACTCAACGGCAGGTCCCGTCAATGCTGCTATAGTGGGTGGTCCAATCATTCAGTTTTTATTCGCATGCCTTTGGGCTGGCAGGAGAGCCAGTGATGTGACTTATTATATATAGACACCAACTTTATGACCTAAGTTGCCACTGTTTAGAAGTTAAGGGGGAAGTAATGTACATCAGATAAGAATATCTGTATATCTCTTAGTAACGGACGTTGTTAATTGAGCACATAAAGATTTATAATGATATATTCTTATAAAATAATATAAGAATATATCATTATGACATCGTCAAATATTAGTAATAATAATAACGAACATAATCTTTATTCTTTATGTTTTAAGACAAAGAAAAATAATCGATTCAACATTTATAGAAACAACGAAAATAGTTGATATCGCATTGCAATAATGGAAAGTATGCCGGCTTTCTGGCACATAGGTAGCGCGTCTTCCTCGTGTTCTGTGACTCCCTGATTCGAGTCCCAGTTGGGGCATGGTTGTTCTTCTGTGAGATGGGTAAATGTGCCCCCCCCCTGTAAAAAGGGCTGTGCAAGCGTGTGGATGTGTGTTTTATCCTCATATGAGCTAGAAGTCAGACTTCTGCCCTCACTCCTGCTGAGCAGAAGTCTTCTGCCCAGACTTCTGCTCCGGGGTCCATACCCTCAGAAGCTCCTCCATGGTAAAAAGCGGACATGACATCATAATCATCATAATGGAAAGTATTCCTGTATATTTTGCAAAAAATTCCTTTCCTAAAGATTGTTTAAATTAAGAAAAAGCGTATGATAAGTAAATTTAAAAATATCATTAAAAATACACTTTTTGTGTTTTAGAATAATGTAAAGATCATTTATAGGTTACAATATTTCCAGAAATTATAACAGAAATAAGGCGAAAATTTGGTTAATTTTTTAAAGCACTTTTAATGAAAATTACAATTAACATATAAAGGCTGAAATTAATTTCAAGCACAAATTTCAGTAAATTATGCTTAAAAACATTATAGTAAAAATAAAGGTGAAGTAAAATCAAATTCGCAGTTTTTCTTAATACTTATTTAACATTTTTGTTAACGCAAATTTATTGAAAAAAACTAAAAAGTTGTCAAAATGTATTTATGAATTTATACATAATTTTTTAAAAGCATATTAATATTTTGAAAAAAAACGAAGATTGCTATTGAACTCTCTGAGTTCTTTAAAGATTAAATTAAAGCAAAAGCCAAAAAATTACAAAATAGTGGTACCATGAATTCAAATCCTTCAAATAGATCGTGTAAATCAGTTGAAAATTGTAGAGGAGTTTGGTAACACACCTTAACCTTGTACACAAATTTAAAAAACAAGCAAACATGAAACAGCTGAATGCGTTTGGCTTACCTACAGAAATGGGATGTAATTTACTTATTTACTTTTGTAACACACACACACACACACACACACACACACACACACACACACACACA
>JAOUZG010052814.1:3640392-3659430 GCA_026289955.1 Argiope argentata
GAGAGAGAGAGAGAGAGAGAGAGAGAGAGAGAGAGAGAGAGAGAGAGCCTTTCACTGGCGGGATCGAACTCGCAACTTAACGGATGAGAACCCATCACCATACCAACCAGCTTATAAAGGCCTAATAAATACACACGGGGTCTTTGGCTAGCGGGTTCAAACTGCAGCCCAAAGGATGCGAATCCAACACCCTACCAATCAGGCTATCCCGAATCTTTTTGAATACATGTGTGTTGGTTTTCGAAAATTAACTTCATTTCACCTTCTCGTATATGAAGTATTGTAATCGCAAAAAAAGAAAAAAAAATCAAATTTGAGATATTGATGAATCTCTATGCGTTAGACTTCCCTGAATTCGAAGATAACATTTTTCAAAACTTCCCATTCGTCTGTTTGTCTGAAAAACGGAGAGGGCTATTTAGATAAAATTTAGAAAACAGATTTAAAATGTGTATTGTAGAAGTCTGTAAAATTCTGTATTAAATTAAATTACGGGTTTACTGTCTGTCAGTTTGTACTTTCAGAAAAATGTAAACGCGATAATTAAAAAACAAACAAACAAAAACACAATGAATTAAATATATGAAATTTGGTGCTTAGAAAAATGTGATTTTGTGTCAAATTTTTGTTTTATTTGATTGTGGAAAGCCTTTTTAAAACACAAATTCGATAATACTAACGTCATTCCAAGGATTAATCGCTAAATTATTTGCCAAGGTTTGCAGACAAAAATTTAGAAAAAAATGCTAAATTCCGGCCAAAAATTAATATTTCGTTATTGTATGCAAATGCCATGCAAGGCGTTATTGGGGGTAACCTCTTTATTACAGAGTATTTGATAAATATTGAAGGAGGACCAAATCCTTTGGCTTTATTTAAAATTTCATTTGGTTGTGTTTGATGCTGTTTTGGATTAAAGACCCAGGTATCACATCTTTTTTCCCAATATTCTACAATATTCTGCGATATTAGATTATATAATTAAATATTCAACAAGACAACGTCCTGACATAGGGGTAGCGCTACTTTCATGTGATCTTGGCGTCACGGTTCGGACATGGTTGTTCTGCGTTTTATTTGTAAGTTGTGTGAACGTGATCTCCCCCCCCCCTGCAAAAAGGGGCTGTGCAAGCGAATGTGATGAGTGAGAAGCAAAAAAGTAGTACTCTTGGCCTTACTTGACGCTTCTACAAAACAAGAGACGCTGATTAAGCTGAAAACGCCGACTACTTTAGCAAGCTTGTCAATCGCAAGTTCCATAAGGAAAACAACGACAACAATATTTTACAATATTGTACAAGATTTTTGCTACCAGGAGATACGTCAGTAAAAATGCTTTCGCATTAAACAAATATTTTTCTATTATCAGTCTAATCATCCAGAGGTATTTAGATATTTTCTATACGTTATGTAGAAAACGATTAAGAAAAATAAAACAATTTGTGGAAAGTAGATACAATTTACTGATTAGGTATTTCCATATAAAACCTACTGCTACCGAATTATTGTTTTTTAAAATCATTTCCTTTGTATTTATGAAGTGTTGGTTTATTTAATGTTGAAATAAGTACACACACATTTATTCAATATAGTAATAAATACACAATCTTCTTAATATACACCAAAATCTACATTTTTATATAACTATATAAAATACGCTAAACAAATTTCCAATTTTTGCACATTTGTTTCCTATGGTTTTATACGCTCAAAAAAATCTATTTTTTTCTCCATATTATTTTAATTACAAATGTCATTACAATTTGACAAGGAAATTTTAAACCTTTATCAACAATTGTTAAGTGAATTTGTAAAAAAAAATTAACAGTAAAATTGATTTAATGAAAATTATTAACAATAGATGGCGCTATAATTTACTAAATGAAATTTGATTCTGTCTTCATCCGAAATTAGTCCCAAATAAAGTTTTACCCCTAATTCTATAATGAATAAATCTGTATTCGAGTTTTCACTGGAAACAATTGAACTATGAACTAGCTGAAAAAAAAAAGGTTTAAGTTTATTAAAAGTCGTTTAATTTATGTAAATTATTAAATTAAAAATAAACTTTTCCAAAAGAAAATATATGATAATAAGAATTTCACATACAATCCAGGAAGTACATCAAGAAATAAAATACTATTTTATTAATAAGTTGCTCATATAAAATATTCAGAACGTTTATTTTATGTACAATTTCTTTTTGGGTGAAAAACATTTTGAAACTTGAATGAGGATGTGAAAGATGTTTAAAAAGAATACTCAAAATTTCATTTTTATTCGAAAAGTACAGCAATTAAAATAATTCTTAAGTAAAACTTAAGTAGATTTTTTTAAAAAAATATTTTTCTTCGATATAATTTAAGAATATGAGCTCACGATTAGAATATTTAAATCTTAAAGTGTAAGAAATTACCTTTTAAATGCTATTTTAACTGTTGCACGATGTTTACTAAATTTGAACATATTTTTGAGGATATATATTTACATATTATTTTTAAGAATGGTAATTATCATGGGGCACAATATGCTGATTATTTTCTCTTACCTTAAGATATTTTCACTAATTCCTATCATGGATATTTTATTTTGGAAATATTTTCTTCGAAATTGTTGTTGCTTATAACACGTCTCATAGACAAGCCTGTTGACGAAGTCAGCAATTTTAAGCCTATATTTAGGTTCTATGGTTTCAGTCGCGCCATCTAGGGCAAAGAATACGCCTTAGCTATTTATGCATCACAGCCCTTTTGACGAAGCAGACTTCATTCATATATTTCATTTACAGATTATAATTTAGAACTGAATCAGAAAATGATCACCTCTAAACCAGTACTTTAGAGGCATTTTCTCGTTTTGTGGTCCTTTGAGACCACGATAAATTTATACATCCACCAGCCACCATATAAATGAAGTATCTTCGCCCTGCAGGGTTCGAACTCACAACCCGACATGTGAATCCAACGCTCTACCTAAAAGGTTATTCGGCACATGCTTTCTTTGGAAATGGTTTCTGCAATTAAAAAATAAACGACAAAAATTAGAAAAGATATTACAAAATTTGCTTTCTTTGACATCTGAACTGCATAAAGCGCAAATAAAACTTTTCATTTACTCACAATCATAAACTAGTTGTAGAGATCTTTCCAATTCTTTCTCGTATTCTCTTCAATACACGCAGTTCCTTTAGTCTGCAAAAAATTGGCGACCTTGGGTAAGGTCGCAATACCTTGCAAGACTTTGTTGAAAGTCAATTACCGGATATAGATCCTTGTTTCGAATACTTTTCAAAGAATTTTGAAAGTTAGTTACCAGATATAGATCCTGGTCACGAATGCATTGTTAGGAATTGTTGAAAGACAGTTACCGGACATAGATCCCTGTCACGAATACTTTGTCAGGAGTTGTTGAAAGACAGTTACCGGATATAGATCCGTGTCACGAATACTTCCCCAGGAATTGTTGAAAGACAGTTACCGGACATAGATCCTTGTCTCGAATACCTTGCAAGGCCTCGTTGAAGGACAGTTCCTGGATATAGATACTTGTCGCGAATCTAGCATTTTTAATGAATGTATCTAGTAAGGTATTTTTGCCGGCTTGCTGGCAAAGAGGTAGCGCGTCTGCCTCGTGTTCTGGAGGTCCCGGGTTCGAGTCCTGGTTCGGGCATGGTTGTTATTCTGTGTGCTATCTGTGAGATGTATGAATGTGCCCCCCTGTAAAAAGGGGCTGTGCAAGCGAATGTGGTGAGTGTGTAGCAAAAGTCGTACTCTTGGCCCTAGTTGGCGCTACTTTAAAAACAAGAGACGCTTCATTCGGCTTAATCTGCTGCTGGGTCCAGCAGCGGGCTTGTCCATAGGCAAGTGCCATTAGTAACAACAACAACAACAACAGTAAGGTATTTTGAGCGACTCTTTTGATCAGTTGACTGATTTACACGAAAGTTTCACAAGTGCAGCCAAAGATAACGTGTTGAACATCATTCAACGAATACAATGCTTTTACATGCATGTGAAAAAACCCAAGACCGACAAATATTCATTTGTTTTTGGTTCAAAATTTGATAAGTTTTCTAGATATTGCATTTTAGATGCTAAATTTGTTCACAAAATTTTATTTACCTCTTTGTAATTATCGAATTCAAATTATTCTAGAGATATCTATAGACAGATTTTGTCTACATAAATTATGTTCAAAATCGGAAATCGAGTTACAAATTGGTGAAAAGGCCAAGTATCAAATTTGAACCAGGTGACGGATTTAATTCAAAATTTGATAAGCTTCTATATTTTGGATGCTAAACTTTTGTAAAAATGTATCAATATAGCCCTTTTTATATTTGTAGATATCGAACTATTTGTAATTGAACAGCCAGCTAATCAGTATTTCTGGGACGGATTTCATTCAAACTTTGATAGAAATTTACAAATGTAACCGTAATTTCATATACTAAATTTCAGTGATCTTTCTGAAACAATTTTGAGTTATCTTCTCCACAGACATGATTCCAAAATGTGTGTTTAGGGATTCGGGGATGTCTGAAAATTCGAGATTCGTCAATTTGCTGAATTCGAATCTTTTTGAAGACTGCATTAATCTCTCTTTTCATGGATGGAAAAAAATTGAAAACAACATTTGATTTAGATGTGAAATCAAATACCAAATAAAAAGTAAATCAAAAGCATATCAATGATCGATATAATTCCTTACAATTATAATAATTCTTGGTTTAAATTTGGCTAGTTATAAGACTGCCAATAGGCAGCGCATGCGCAGAAAACGTCTTATATATGTTCGCTACAGTTTCATATGATAGATTCAGGTGTTCCATTTTTGGTTTTAAATTGCCGTTTTGGTGTTCCTGAATTTTTTCCCCCGCCACCTATCGTAATAAAAGGATGGAAATTTACACAAAACATAATAAAATAAAAATATTAACAGTACCTAAATTTGAAAAGCTATAGGGAAGAAAGGGCAAATAAAATGAAGAAAAAAAGCATCCCCAACCTTGTAAAAGAAAGAACAAAGAGTAAAAAACATCGGAATTAATCTATTTTAATTAATAATTATTTCACGTCCCCCCTTAAAAAACCCTGTGAAATTCTACAAACGCATGTGCAGTAAAAAAATAAACACAACGATACTGCAATATGTTATTGTCCCGTCGGCGCAAGTATTTATCCTAGAGCTAGCCGGATTTTTCAATATTTCTTAGCATGCGTTGACTACTGGCCGTCCTATAGAGTTTGGTTCCGTAGTGTTGCCTCTTCCCAAGGATCCAGGATGAAAATTCAAAAAATGATTCGTCATTTTGAAGAAAACCAAGATTTGTTATCATGCCAGAACGTGATATTATTTTGCGAATGAGGTAGACAAAAATAAGTAGGCGAAAAATAAAATAATAATAATAATAATAATAATAAAAAGTAGGCAAAAAATAAAATAAAAAAAAACGTCGGCGAAAAATTGAAATTTTATTATCTGCGCGAGCATCTCAAAAAATCAGCTTTTAATAATGCATTACCATCCTATTTACAAAAACTCTGATAAAAAAAATAAGTTTATGACAACGGGAAATAAAACGTAGAAAAATATCATTTTGAGCATGTGATTATATGAAATGAAATAAATAGGAAGTGTGATATTTTTTTAAAACAATAATTGTGAGCCAAAGTTTTTTGGATCGTCTGCAATACTAAAGTGACTCATTCAATGAATGAATTAAAATGAATAAAAATATAATTTAACCTGCACGAGCACGTGGTGCTTGGCCGTTCAAGAAATTATGTTCTAACATGATACATTGAAATATGCACAACAGATTTCATTTTTTTTTAACATTTCAAGAACTCTATTCACAAGAGTAGCACTATAAATCCATATCTTTATTTTCTGTTATTTTTGTGTTTGTGCATAACATTTATTTGCATTTTTTGAGATGTTCTTTTTTTATTTTTGTTTCTGTCCTAACCCCTATTTTTTCTTTTGTATTTTTACAATACTTTTTCAGAATTTTGTTATCACAATCAAACTAAAAGTCTGTTTATGTGTATGAACATAAGTCATCAGTTGCTCTCCTATAGTTATCTTAATAAGACAAAGCCACTTCCCATTTGAATTTCAAACATCTCACTGCTTTCGGCTTTCTTCTATTCAATTCTAGCCGCCTTTGGCGACCAATCAGTTCGCCAATATTAATGCCGACTAAAGGGTTCAATCATTTTTTTAATATATAACTTGGTCTCATAATAAGTGTTTCAGCAAAATATTTTTAAGCTTCAAATTTCGATAGTATTATGTAGGCCTTAAGCAGTCCTATCTTTGAACTCCGCATCTCTCTCTGATTTTCTATCAGTGCACGTAAAATTCAGTTTTAAATTAAAGTGGAAATGATGAAACTTCAATTAATATAAAGACATCTTTACTCAATCCAAGCATGTTTTTAAATAAAACTAAGAATTGAAAGAAGAGTAGACCGGCATTGAAGTTTTATGTTCGCTACAGAAATCGAAACATTATCTATAAATTTTTTATAATTTATAATATCTCTAGGAATTATACTGCAAACATTTCTCAGATTAAATGAAACATTCAGTTTTTAATTTTATTTTTAGATGTATATAAATGTTCTCAACAATAATATTTTTTTAGATTTAAAAATATATTTCAAAAAATTATGGCTTGAATTCCTTTGGTCTTATAGATTCATATTTGTAAAATATTCTTAATATTTCAACTTTTAAATAAATAAATATTTCTATCTTCTGCGATCAAATCTGGCTAATTTATTCAGTTCTGAATATTGCAAATTTAGAACCATCATCATTTTCATATTCTAGGCTAAGTATTCTAGAGTAATCCTGATTGGCTTCTTTGAGTTCTTTTTAAAGTGATCTAAAATTACCAGTTTTTTTCGAATAGTTATACTGAAATTTTCATAGATCGATCAGCTTTGATAAGTGATTTAATTGATTGGAGTGCCATTACTTTTATTTTAAGGACTTATTGTCTCTAGAATATTTTGTTAAATATGATTCACAGAGCAGATTATATATGTAAAAATTTACAAGTCGTAATTCAAGAGCGTTTCCCCCCTCAATCTACTAATTATAAATTTCAATTAGATCCTTTGTTAAGATATGTATGTCTCTCACAAAAAAAATTAATAAATTAGATGCTGGGTTCCGATTACAGAAGATACCTTGTAGAAGTTAAGCCATATTTGCCTTAAATAAAACTGTTTAATTGGAGTAGAAATATATGTATTCCGTTTCCATGTAAAATGTTCCGCGCAAAACGTTTCCATGAAATTATTTTCCAAAAATATCATGTTTCATATTTATGCATTTATGCATTTTATGCAGACAAGCGCCGAAAATGACATTTTTATATATTTAATTTGTAATGATAGTTGATTTATTTTTTTCTCATGTGATATATATTGTTTTGGTTAGATAGTTTTGATATCTTCGATATATGCGGGTAAAAATATTTTTATATGCTTTCACAAATTTTGCATTGTTAATTATTACGTATTATTGTTTGAAAGAAGATGCGTTTTCAAATAGTGGAACTGCTTTATCAGTATAGCTTTAATATTACGTATGCTTCGTTGAAAGCAGATGCGTTTTTATTTTGCATGATTCATTAAATTCGGAGATAAATTACAATCATGAAGGCGAATTTTTTGATTAGGACAATATATCTTCTTCACATAA
Organism: Argiope argentata; assembly: GCA_026289955.1. Lineage (NCBI taxonomy): Eukaryota > Metazoa > Arthropoda > Arachnida > Araneae > Araneidae > Argiope > Argiope argentata. The sequence continues at coordinate 3,648,111 of JAOUZG010052814.1, forward strand.
GTAAAAATTACAATTCAAAACATGTCTTATTGTTTTAAATTTTTTTTAAAAAACACGCTTTCAAAAATATTTTTCTTCTACTTAATATCAATTGCTTTTTGTTCTTCGTTTCTTTGAAATGACGTCATCTTCAAGTTCGTATAAGATTTCTTGTGTTTAAATAATTAATCTCGCTCTCAGAAGATTATCGTTTGGTGCTTTCCAAAAAAATTCTTTTTCAGTTTTAATTGTCGCCCTTATGTAATATATTTTTATTTTGTATTTTTATTTATTCTAATTCTTTAAATGAATTATTAAATTTGATATTGCAAAAGATCAAGAAAAATTTTCTCTTGCATTTATTGTTTAAAAAATATCACATTTCCTATTTATTTCATTTCATATAACCATGTGATGAAAATTACATTTTTCTGTTTTATTTTTGGTAGTAATTAACTTTTTTTAATCAGAACTTCTGAAAATGTGATGGCAACATTTTATTAAAAGCTGATTTTTTTGAGGTCCTCGTGAAGATAAAATTTTATTTTTATTTTATGCGAAATAAATTGTTGAAAAAAACAACTAAATTAAATGTTTAAAAATTCATTAAAAATAGAGTTTTAATTTATATGTCAAAACATTAGTATCATTGAAAATTTTAATTTTTTTGATCTTTAACTTGATGCAAAAATCAATTTTGTGCTGTAATATTTTCGGAGGGTATAGCGAAAAAACCTCAAAATTTGGCTTATTTTTTAATTAATTAAAATTTTAATAAAAAATTCGAAAAAGGGCTCCGAGGTGCACATTCTCGTTACCCAAGGTATACATATACCAAATTTGGTAGCTGTAGGTCGAATGGTCTGGCTTGTACATCGCCAACACACACACACACACACACACACACACACACACACACACACACACACACACATTGTGCTTTATTATAAGTAAAGATTAAAATCCGTTATCAAATTTTAACCAATACATGTCAGATGTCGAACAACAGTCCCATGGGTGAAGAGAACAGGAGCGTCTTTCAATGCGTAGTGGGACAGATGCGTACAATCGGTGTGCGTACCAGTCGAAAACTGTCAATCAACGGCCTTGTTTACAAGGCGGTTTTGTTACTGTAAAGGATCACTTCTACAAGAGGTTGCAACATTTTAAACGTTATCTTAAAATTGTCCTATTTGGCGAAAGTTAGCATGATATTTAACTCAATTTGGAATACTTAATGACTTATTGTTTAATACAGTTTCGTGCCTTTTAAAACAATCTGAATAGTTTCCACTTTGTTTCCTATGATACATGAATTGCTTTTAGATGAATTTATTCAAAAATGTATGATAAAAACTGATGAACTCCTTCTCATATAAATATTGCATCCACTTCGAAAAAATAATCTAGATTTTAGAAAATACCATACTTTACATAAATTCAACGATTTGCATTAAGCGAAAGAGTTTTGTTTTCATTAGTTTTGGTTTTGTTTCTTTTTGATTCATTTGCTGAATTCAATAAGTTCGGACACTGAAATCTATATTATTTAAATATAAACTGTTTATTCAGTTTGAAGTATAAATAATTGAGGTTAATATTATTGAAATGATTTGTAGGAAGGAATTAAATACAAAAGCAATTTTTGAAATGCCGTAAGTAGTAAAAAAAAGCTTTCATACACGGATTTTAAGTTTCCATGTTATATAAGTTTTTTTAAAAAAACCAGCTCACATTGGAAGCGCCATTACAAATTTCAAATTTTCTGTTTATAATCGTAGATTTAAAAAATTATTAAAAAAACACTTTACTGAAATAAATGTTAAGATTTTAATTTACACATCAGAGTAAATTGGTCATCCTGTTAGTAAGCTGTGATTAATGATTGATGAAAATTTCAATTGTCCCCACCATAAAGCGTTCTTAAACTTTAAATTTTAATACATATTTTAAGTATGAAAAAAATAATACGGTAAAAATTTGATATCATTAAATTTTTTTAAATTTTAAAACGTAAAAATTATTTTTATTGTAAAATTTTAGGAAGTTATCATAGAAAAAAGTCAAAGCTTCTGTTAATTTTTCGTTATTTAAAATTTCAAAAAAAAAAAAATCTTTTTTTTAAGTCTTAATTCTTTTTAAGTCTGATTTTTACAGAGCTATTGCATGTACACAAATACAAAAGTTTTTTCTTCGTGTTTACATCTCAAAATTCAGTTAAAAGGCCAATACTTTTCCTCGCCAAATACTCTTGCCAACTAACAACATATGTTTTAACAAACCTAGACTAATTACTCCCTTCCCCTTTTTTTCAAAGAGCTACGCATGATTTATTGAACTTTTACGATCTGTACGCTTTCGGTATGTACACATCTGTCATACAACCCTTTCAATGTCCTTCCCAATACATGCTCATTACACTGTTTAAATAATCAGATGGTTATAGTTGCAGGGGCATGAAGCGGTGTTGTGTGTCCGCCCTAAAATTGGCCGAATGTAAACCTGACATTAGTTCGACGATATAATCTTTTAAATTTCTTTCGACAGTCAGTCATAATTTCGATGAAAGCGAAAGTCAGCAATTCAATCAGACACTGATAATATTTTAAATGTGAGAATGCGATAAAAAGTGACACGAGAAACCAGAAGTAATCTAAGCATAATTTCCTTTTGAGAAAAATAGGCGAAATCAGGTAAAAATTGGACAGAAAATAAAATTGAACATAATTTTGCTTTTCTCAGCAGTCAGCTGTTTAATCAGACTCTGATAACATTTAAAAAATTAATATGCAGAAAAAATGAGACGAAAATCAAGCAGTAACTTAAGTATAGCTTGCTTTTGAAAAAAAAATGGAATGCCAGAAAATAAACTGGAATAAAAAAAATCACTTGACCAACATTAAAGTTGGAGATATTTCAAAAATACTGGAACAGAACAGAGATAAAATATTGTCCTTGCAAATGATAAGTTAAAGCATTAAAAGGGCGCATTTTTCTTCTATCATTTTAAAAAGAGAGTTCGGGTCAAAACAACAACAACAATTCCTTATTTCTGTTGCTAATTATATTTAGAACCAAATAAGTCGGTGAAAGGGCTGTTAGCATTGCAAACCCCTCTTTAAGTTATAAAAACTTTCACTTTAAGAATTTTTAAAATTTATTTTAATTTAATCTATATGGGGAATTTTTATGGAAATGAAAGACCAACTGATATGAAAAGAAATGTAATTGTTGAGCACTTACATATAAGTTGAGTGTGGAGAGGGGGGAGGGGAGGCCAGCTCAAGTGTCGATCTCGTTAACTGAACTCGGTTCGAAATTACGAGATCCATCACCAAATAGCCCTCTGGTTGCTTTAAAACAGGACGATTATATAATTAAACTAACTTAAACTTCCAGTTATTCGGTTTTCAGAATTTCACGCAAAAGATAATTTAAAAATAATATTAAATATAAGTCGTCAACAACATTATTTAACATTTTAACCGTTTGCGCTTGAAATTATTTTAAAATATATTAAATACATGTAACACAAAGGTTGCAAAGGTCGGTGTCTTTTGAGTAGGCTAGCCAACTTTTAACAAGCGGAAATGAGCAATTGTGGATCGTGGACTAGACGGTAAACGTCGCAAATGCTCAGATTTTTATTTTAATGCTTGAAAATTGTCTACATTGAAATATAATTAAAAAAAGGTATTGAATATGCACCAGTTAATTGCATGCTATAATCAAACAATAATTATGAAAGATATTAGAAGTAGATAGTGTTTTTATTGAATCTAACATAAATCCTTAGCGATTAACTGCCGATATATTAACTGAAAAATCCATTTTGCACTTTCGACTCAGAAATACGTATTTTGTTTTCTTGACCGAATGAAACTGAAATTTGTTACAACATTGCAATTGCAACAATAAAATAGTATGTCAAATTTCAAATAAGTCATTCTTTTTGAGTTGCCGTGCTTACATGTTTGTGAAGGCATAGATTATCTGTTGTTGTTACTTATTGCACTTGCCATGAAGAAGCCCCGCGCTGATATAGCAGCAGATTTAAGCTGAAAGGAGTGTCTCTTGTTTTTGAAGTAGAGTCAACTAGACCCAAGAGTATGACTTAGTTACACACTCACCACATTTGCTTGCACAGCTACTTTTTACTGGGGGGCACACTCTCTCACCTCACAGAAAGTACACAGAAAAAAACCAAGCCCGAATCGGGACTCCCAGAAGATGCGCTACCTCTGTGCCAGAAGGCCGACCATAGAAAACCATCTTAAAATCACATTTCTACTTTTTTTATTGATGATTACAATACTTCCTCTGTTTATACTTCGTCTACGGGAATGTAAAGACTAATAAATGAAACCCACACTGGTTTAAATTATTCTTTCACCATTTTTTAATGTTTATGAGATTTTACACTATTGCGTTCGTTAGTTTATCTGCAAGAATCGTATCCGAAATAATTCGGACAGGATAAATTGCTAATCTTCTGGCTTGTTTGATAGTGCCCTTGAAAACGTTAAGTGTGATGCTCGTTACTTATTCCTTTTCTAAGCCTTTTTTAGGACATTAACTGCATTTTTTAAGAGCTAATCAATCGACTCAATTTCTTTCTCACCTAGTTAAGTTCTGATTCATAGGTGTCCCTGTAAGAACTTGTGTATGTGCCCTTTGCATTTTTTCTTTGTTTTCTATTATTTCATTTGAAAAACACAATTAACCTCCATCCCTTTAAACAGGAAGGGAATGTTTCGGTTCAATAAGCAGGGATGCATGTTGTTTAATGTAATACATACAATGAAGGTTAAACTCGACACACTCTTTATTTCAGAATCAATTTTCCCTTCCTGGTTTTTTGACACCGACTAATTTCAGTGCCTTAATTTAAGTTAAACGGTAAACAATTGCGAATTTATTAATAAGATATATTGGTTTCAAATTTGAAAGTTCAAGTTCTTATAGTCTGTTCTATATAGTGTCCTCAAGACAATAATTCCCTTTATAAACATCGTCAATATATTCATTCTTAGAATTTAGAAGCTCTAGCTCTAATAGTTTGTCATATAGAGAGTTCTCACCCTCCTAATTCCCTTTATAAATATAATTAGATTCCTGCTTAGAATTTGGAAGTTTAAGCTCTTATAATATGTTTTATAGAGCACAACCACCCCAAAACATTCTTTTATTAATATCATATTTAGAATTTGGAAGTTCTTTTATAATTGTCAGATAGAGAGTCCACATTCCCATATTCCCACTATAAATATCATCATTGTATTCATAAATAGAATTTCTATTATAATGGAATTATTAGAAACAGCATATTATATATATATATATATATATATATATATATATAATATTGCATGAGGAATAATTTGCATTTTTCAATCGCATTAACTTTTAATTCCGGAAAGGAAAAGAAGGGAGCTCAGCAAATTTTGATAAATAATATGTACTCTTATTTGATTAATCAGATATTTAATCAGCAAATTTCGAGCACTTCAAATAAAGAAATATTTAATGCGGATTTGGGAAATTATCGCCAGACTAATCATCATTAATAGAAGAAAAGACGCTGACAGATGGAAGATGTGAAGATAATTTGTTAGCATTTAAGCTCAGATCACATGTGTGAAAGAAGAGCTATTGAATTTTCTCTCAGCAAAAATGCTGTGGAAACTTCTGATTACTATTGGCTCAATCCTCGCCCGACCTTTCCACCATTCCCCACCAACTCCTATAGGACCTCAAAGCGAATACGAAAGACGTAAGTTTAAAGCTTATTTGGATTTATAAATTGATAGTAAAAAAGATTTTTTGTATGTTTGTTCTCTATTGACCTGTGAGAGAGGCCGTTTAATTTACAAGCATTAATTAGCATAAGTTGGCATACATGAATGTACACCTCAGGGCATTTTAATTACAATAAGAATTTTTAGATAACATTTTACAGTAATCTATTACTTATAATTAGTTAATTATAAAACTTATCATAAATATATGATTTTAATTAGAAATTTAAAGGCTATAAATTAAACATTTTTTTCTTTTCTTTCGAAACATTTGTTCCCCCTAAAATCTTTCTTTTGCTTCTATATGTGATTGATTATGTTTTATGTAATATTAGTTTACATGTGAAATTTTTCTGCGATTTTACAAAAGCTTAGATTAATTAAAAGTTATGCTTAACTTATAATTAATATATTTTATTGTAAAGAAATAGAAATTATTCCCGCTGTTTTCACAAATGTTTATTCTCGTCCGTTCTTGGAAATTAAGGAAAAAAAGATTTTGTATATTTTTTCTTAATTTTAATTGCATATTTTAATAATCACAATATTAAATGAATCATTATTATAATTATTAAAATAATAAATGTTTAATAACCATTTGTAATAATTATAATAAGAAATGCAGAACAATAACTTGTAATTATTAAAATAAATGTTTAATAATTGTGTATGCAATCGTTCGATGTATAAATTAATACATTTTTTATTTAAATTTTAGTTAATACATTCGATGCGACAGGATAGAGCATTACCCCCTTTTGCCAAGAATATTTAGCCCCAAATATGGCAACCCTATGTTGTCGTTGGAGGATTTCTTCCTCCGGAAGATAAGAAGCAAGTGCCCCGAGAGTTAGCGATTTTGAAAAGTGCGCCAAGGGGGTGATGCTCTCTACAGATCAACCATACATTGTATTACAAAGGAATTGAAGCTATTCTCACTATTACAAATGTTTATTCGCTTCTTTTCTTGGGAGAACAAGGAAAAAAAAAAGATTTTGCACATTTCTTTTCTTATTCATTGGCAAGTTTATTAGTATGTTTAGTAGCATTTCAATTTTTTTTTTCAGTTTTTCCGAATACAAAGCATATGAGAGAAAGCATATGGTATCTGAAAAAAAAAAAACACATTTTTATTAAAGCCATTTCTGTCTGTGAAACTAATTCAAACTAAATAGATGTGGGAAATTCGATTTATTGACTTTATATCTATTTTGTAGAATTTCTTTCAAATTGTGAATGAAATCCATTCAGATGAGTCTGTCTGTTCGGCGGGTTTAATAAAATTAACACGATAATTATAAAATGAATGGAGTTGGCTAGATGGGATTTGGTACGCAGGTTAAATATCGAAAATTAGATCCATGTCAAATTTAGTGCAAATTCCATTATGGGGTTGCCTATCTATAATAGAGAGTATCCGAATGAAGTTTAAGAAGAAATTTTACGGTTCCTGTTGGTTATTTGATAGAGAAAGGCAGAATTAGCGATTCGTTTAATACTATGAGGTTTGTTTAATGCATCTGGTTGTTTTACTAATCTCTTTAAAGTCGCCAACAAGCATATTAACCCATTCGCTGCCATCATTCCCATTTGTTGATTGAATTAGTGAGGATATTATTTTCTTCTCAGAAAACGATCCTCATCATGCATACCTCAAAAGGTTCAATCTGTCGGAGAGTGCTTAGTGCGTTGCTGCGGGATGCATCATCACAATCTCTTGTTATATAAAAAAACCCATTGCCAAGCCATAAACAAGAATGGCTGAAAAGAGTTACCAGCAACTTCCTTCCTAGACAAAAAAATACATAAGATGATTAAATTTATCAGCGAAAATAGAGTTCTTTTCTGGCTTTCCTAGCTCTCAATGACAAGTGTCTGCCTCACAAAGACTAAGGGAAAAAAGCAACATACTTTCTTCATATACGTTTGCATTCATAAATATCAAGCCAACGGTAGTTTTTTTGTTACCATTAATCCATTTATTTTCCATTTGATTTTTATAACTCCGACCTCATCTACTACGTCGTGATAACAAGCAAACATAGAATTCGTGTTTCTTTTTTTTCATACTTTTTATCTTTCTGCATATTATTATTCCTAAAAACTTTTCTTTAATTTTTCAAAACTGAAAATCCTAATAAGCTTTTTTTCTTTTTTATATCACTTCTTCTATGTTTGTAACTTTTGTATAAAGTTAATTTTTTTCTACAGTAAATATTTTGACAATTAATAAAATTCCTGTAATATCCCCATCAAACCATTCAGTGACCAGAACGGTTAAGGATCAGGGCAGAATGAAACGATTTACTGCCCCGTTTGTGTTAGAATTACTTATTAAATGAATACTTCTTAAATATTTCAAATAAATTTCAAAAGTGCTTGGAAAATTATGTCAACGTCAAATTTGCTCTCTTTACTTGAAGTAGGAATTATTTCTATTTATTTAATTCAGTTTTGTGAGTGATACATTACCTTTTTTTCATTACTGACTTCTTCATTTTTCATTTTTTCGTCATTCAGATTTTTATGTATATATAGGAAACAAAATAATTAAATGAAATTAATAACGGAATCGCCTATTTTCGGAGCTCGCCCATGAAGCATTTTATGGAGACCATGGAGAACCGATGATTGGACAAGTAGGTGACATTTCCTCTTTGAAATACTTAACAAATGAACTATCTTCATGTTATCTGAATGGCCTATTTGGTAAAATATTTTGAAAAAGAAACAGCTAGAAGCCGTAGCGAGGATACGAACATGAAATTCCATTATTCATTAAACTATCATTAGTTATATGGACGGTTGATTGAATATGCAGCTTAAAAAAACCCTCGGTTATTTGATGATTAGATCGGTTGGCCAAGGTTAACTTTGTACTATTTTCAAATTATTAATATTCATCTGAATTTAGAATGTTGGTAAAATCATAACACGAATTGCATATTTTGCTTTTAAATATAAGCAAACGCATATTAAATATAAATCATATCACTGACCTCTCCGACCCGTCCTAAGGCACAAGGATAAAAATAATTGAATAACCGAGCTGCTGTTATAGCAATACCGGCATGAACTGTTGTTGAGCCCTAAGGGCCATCACCGGCCCCGGTACAACCCTTCCCTAAGGAAGAATGTCCCGCCATAGATAGGAGGAGCCCTTTTCGTGTACCCATCAGAAAGGGGGGGATTAATCACTATGCCGTAAGCTACTCATCCGCAATTATGAATTGATCCTACAGCGATCATATTGAATATAATCAAAGATGTGAATAAAAGGATTATGAATCAATGTTACTTCCTAAGCCATTTTTACTTTTTATATCGATAAAATATAGTAATCATTAAAAAAAAAATTCAAGATTCATCAAACTTGAAATTTTGATGAATCTTCACGTTTTAGACTTCCCTGAGTTCGAAAAACACATTTTTAGAAATTGTCCGTCCGTCTGCCTGTGACAAAGGTAACTCGAATACGCTTTGGACTGGATAGTTGAAACTTAGTGTGCTGTATTTATGGTAAATCTGCAGATTGCAAGCTATTGTGTAAGAGGGTCTGATAAATGTTAAAACTGTTCTGGTTAAAAGCCCCCCCCCGCTGGTGTGGAGAGGGAGATGCTAGTTCAGGTGTCGTCCTTGTCATCTGACAGTAGTTCAAAATGACGAGGGCAGTCTCAAAATAGCCCTAGTGTTGCTTTAAAACGGGAAGTTAATAAACTAAGCTGAACTAAGTATTCAATTAATCAGACTTAATGAAAAAGGGAAATATTTCATACAGATATTTAGGCTTTCGGGTGCACACCGTAGTTTCCGTTGAAAGGTGTTTGATACTTTTCATTATTGAGATAATTAATCGATTATTTTTTTTATAACAAGCAGCTCATTGCAGATGAAGAACATTAATCTCAAATTAAATAAAATTTCAATATACTCTTTTAAATTTTTATAGACTTTTAAAATTTTTTTATCATAATTTTTGTCAGCTTGTAAGGGCTAGTATGGTCACCATAATAAATAAAGACTTCGAAATTACAGCATCAATATGAAATTATTTTTGAAGTTTGATTTTCCGTTTTTAATCATGTTTTTTAATTCTTTGGGCTTAGAGTCCTTGGAGCAATGATAAAGAAACAACTCAAACAAAAACTGAACGATAAGACGAAAAATAAATAAATAAATAAATAAATAAATAAACCGTATCAAATTTAAAAAGTTGTCATTATTAATAATTTTTTAATATATACACTACCTTTTTCTCTTTACCTTTTCAGTACAATAGAAAGTGTAAAAAAAAGTTGAAAATGTGTGAGAGCAATGCAAGTAAAACGGGCTCTAACAATTTAAAAGGATTTAATAGACAACCTATTATAAAAGACATTACTCTTACAACTACACAACAATTCTATATTTAGCCAATATTTAAATCTACAGCTTAATATAACTAATCATCGAGGTCGGTAGATTTACATACTCACAATCTTGCAGCCAGCATCGTACTTCCGTATTTTAATTTGGCGAAGACATTGGCGCATGGTTGGCACACTGGCAGCATTAGAGAGTGTTACAAATGTGTACTTTCCTTGATATTATCTTTTTTTTTTGTTTCAGGCTGGTTTGAAGGATAATGATACCCGCTGGCATGGATTCCCAGGCAGCCCAGTGGTCCCCTACATATTGGACAGTAGATTAGGCAAGATTTCTACTTTTGACTTTTGAGAAATCATTTTCATAATTATCTTCTTTTTGAAGAATTTTTTACGGCCATTCAATATTTTATTTTACAAAAACATGTAGATTATTTTTCTATCAATTTCTAGATAAATCAGAAGTTTTAAAGTAATTAAATCTATATATTTTACATTAGTCGCAATAGCTGTTTTGTATTGTAAATATGATAATATTTATAGGCTGACGTATTATCCGGAGACAGCGTGGTGAAACATGCATGGTAAAAAAAATCATAAGTAGTTTACCAGGCTGATTTATAACTAGAACTAATAAAAAGCAAAAAATAGTGCCAGTTTAGTTCATTAATTAGTTTTCTTAATTTGAATTAGATTTTTAATTAATCGAAATTCTAACTTTGTTTTTCTCTGCATGTTTGGAGAATATAACCACACAAAAATTATTTTTACGGAATAAGACCAAAATGCTTCTTAATTTTTAACTCATTATTATTCTATTTAAAATTACAAAAATATTATTAATCACAAAACAAATTTATAACTCTTCATATGTATGCAAAGTTTGAAAGCACTAAGTGGAAGGATCTGGTCTGAAGACGTACATAAAATTTAATCTTTATTATTAGTGGAGATAATCTGCATTGAACTGGAAGAGATTCTTATCGTTAATTAAGGTATCTATAATGCTCATTTTCTCTCATTTATACAGAAAATATACTTTATAACTGTCAACATATATAAATACTGCTTCATTTTTTAAAATTTTTACTACATTATTTAGTTTGTGGTGCATTTCATGTGCGTACGCACGCACACACACACACACACACACACACACACACACACACACACACACAC
>JAOUZG010052814.1:3674570-3684582 GCA_026289955.1 Argiope argentata
TATCTGTCCAGACCTATGAATAGGTTCAGGATCAGTGAGATGAATCATTATGAAAATATCCATTTCATAGAATACCGTGGGATAGGAGTAGAGTAAGGTCAAATATGTTTTTAATGAAATTACGGGAACAGTTTACCCTAGTTTGTATACGGCTTCAAAGGTTCGATTGGAAAGTTTAGGTATATTCACCATATGGCTTAGGCTTGAAACCTCCAGATGCTGTCTGCCTATACCCATGAAGAGGTCATCGGCGTGTTAACGCCTGACTCTTTGTGACCTTAAATAGGCATTGCAAAAATGGCTGTACTCACAGACGGGCCGAATAGAACTCTGCCGTCTGCTATACAGCCATGTTCAAGAAGTTTTCTATGAAATTATGGAAACAGTTTAATAAGAATCGTATAAAATTGCAAAGGTCTGGTTGGAAAGCTTAGGGATACTCACAATATAGCTTCGGACTTGGAACCTTCAGTTGCTATCTATCTAGACCCATGAAGAGGTTAAATGGACCATGCTACAGTAGATTTACTCGCAGCTAACGGTGTTGTATGAGATCTGTATTTAAACACTGACGCATTGATGGGGAAATTATTCAGCATGAAAATTGAAGTTGATCCGAAAATCAGTAAACGGAGGATACTTTCTTTTCGTTTTTATTTCATTATGAATTGGATCTCTAAATTTTACGCTCAAAATTTATCACTAAAACTTATTGAATAATTGAAAATTACTTATTGAAATTTCCTGATACAAGACAGCGAATTTTAGAAGACATATGAATCGCGTACTTATGTTTTAAAGAACTATGATGTTTTGAGACCTGTTTCCATTAGAAAAGTTCATTTACCCAGTCAACAGATGCAATGCGATTAAAATAACACGATCTCAATTTCTGGAAATTTGATTCAATGAGAGACGTAAAGTTATCTTTAAATTTTTTACAGTGTGAATGATGGAAGAAACATCCAGTAATCAATTATTTGAAACACCAAAGAAAAATGAAGGATTTTTTAAATATAAACATATGCAAGATAAATTTAAAAACATTTTAAAATATAATTAAGAAAACTGATAAAAATGTACGCCAATTCAAATGATGTCATTTTAATGGTAATTCTCTGAATTTCAATGCAATTATTTGAAATGTTATAAAATTATTTTTTGTTTGAGAGAGAGAGAGAGAGAGAGAGAGAGAGAGAGAGAGAGAGAGAGAGAAACTGCCGCACACATACAAAAAATGAGAGATAAACATACGCACATACAGACACACACATAGAGGAGACACACATGTACACACCCACAAAAACACACACAGACTCATGCACAAGAACACATTTATGCACACATACACAAGCACAGCGAGAGATAGAGAGAGGCGACACAAACACACAGTCATCCACCGAGAGAGACACACACACATACAAAGAGCAGACACACGTAAACACAGAGAGCAGGAGAGAGATTATACACATACATGCACAGAGAGACGCATATATACACGCTCTCGCCCATTTATACTGTCCTTTGTTTTTAATGGAGATTTGGATATGCTATTATATAAAGTATAAGCAAATAATTTAATATAATAAATAGCCAGATAAAAATTAAAAAAATATTTATAAATTCCACTTAAGATCTTAGAAAATATGTAAGCTTCTGCTATTTTGGTATTATCATAGAAAGTCATAAAACAGTTTTATCATAGAAACAATCTAAATAAATATAATTAATATAAATTAACCCCAATAAAATAGTAAATTAGCTTTGAGTTTTGTACATTTATTGAGAAAAATAAACTAAGCTAATTTTTTCCTACCACACTGCGCATTTTTTAAGTAGAAAATATTAAAACTATTGCATTTATTAGGTTTCCTGTCTCAAAAATTATCTATAGAAATTATAATAAAATAACTGGGCAGCATAAATTGATATTTTTAGCTTTGAAATAAAAAACTGTTTTTTATGCAGTCCCAAATGTTTTCAAATTGTCGACTTTTTAACTGAAATTGCAGACTTTTGAAGAGTAAACGTTTTCAAAGCTGCAGACGCTGACAGACTCAAGATGAAACGATAACAGGGGTCTATTTATCAGACGATATTTCCCTCAAGCAATAGGGACGACAACAGCATTTCGAATCAAGATGATGTTGTGGAAGCTTTTAGTTTCAGTGGTGTCCGTCTTGACCAGGCCATTCCACCATCATTCAGAGCAGACGCCCGTTCAGCCACTTTCTGGACACGCCAGAGGTAAGTGGAAGTGCATTTGCGCCAAGTTGTTTTACTGGAAACGTCACAACTAAAAAAATTGTTAATTACCTCAATTTTGACTCGTAAAGACGGCTAATGCATTGGAAACTCAACTTTTGGCGAAGATAAATGATTTTTAAATTCGATATTTATAATATAATTTTTTTTTATAAAACAGTTTGAATGTTCACAGTTTTGAATTATTTTAACAGGTTCATTTTTTTAGAAGTTACAATGAGATGTGTATGGTTGCGTAAACTATTTAAAAAGTATATTTTTATTTCATAGATACTTTTTCAATCTGTATTCAAATTATAATTATTTTTGAAACGGTCATAAAAAGTAAAACTATCAAGGAAACTAATACCAAACCTGGTAATAGTTTACTGAACTGTTTTTTTCAAAATTTTTCAAAAACTCATTAGTGGTTATGAAACATTGTTAATGAGTATGAACAACATGTGGGACAATAAGCTACCTAAATGGCAATGTCAAATCAATGACTGCAGAATTTAAACAAAAAAATCCTTTATGTTATCTTCCCAATTTCATTGTATTCAGCCAGACACCATTTGGTTTGGTATGGTATATTATCTAAGGTGGACAATTTTTTTCTTTGAATACTAATCGACAGCAGTGAGTGTAGCTCGTATAGAATTGAAATCGTATATTGCAATTATCTTATGATTTGTTACAATCATCTATCCAGTTTTATTACATTTTTCTAAAATCACCGTTTGGTATGGTATGACTATTATTATCGTAACTGGACTAATTTTTTCTTTAAGACCAATCGGCATTTGTATTCGTGATTAACACTGTGATTATCGTACACTACGAGTCTATGCTAAGAGGATTTTTGATATCTAAAATTCCTATATATGGTATTTTTGATACCATAATTCAAATGCGCAATTAAGCGGACAATCTTATTAAAATAAGTCGACCCTTGGTAACTACTGTTATTTTAACTGGACTATTTTTTTGTTGAAGATCAATCGGCATTTGTATTTGTGATTAACACTGTGACTGTAACTCGCTTCGAGTCGATACTAAGTTGATTCTCGACACTTAAAATTCCGCTATATGGCATTTTAGACATTACAATTCAAATGCGAGATTAAACGGACATTCTTATTAAAATAAGGGTCTCTTAAATAGTAACTGATGAGAATTGCTAAGCGTCTAAATCTGCCATTGTAATTATTCGAAATAGTAATGATTTTAAAAAAGAGATGTTATCTGAATTATTTTAGATTTTATTTTGCAAATAATTGTAATAAAATCAATTTTTAAGACTAATGCACATTTTAATTACTAAAAAAATAACCTAACCCAGTGAATTCAATAATAATATGATAAATATTTTCAAATAAGTTGGTTTATTAGATTATTGTTCAATATTAAGTAGTTTATATTAAACTATTGCTCTTTTTAATATATGGACTAATATATCCAATAAAATGGGGTTTTGCCAAAAAGTCAAAATAAGAACAAAGTGGAAAAAATTTGATTTAATAACATATATTTGTTAGTAAGCATCTAAGAAAAGAAGAGTTCCATTTCCTTTTATCCTTAAAAACCTAGACTAACTTTTCTGTCATCAGTAATCTTTGGATTAGAATCAACAAAAATTCTATAAAGATCATTCAATCTAGAAAATATTTCAAAATAATACAAAATTGCAGTTATTTAGTAATCAATCAAAGTGAATAAGGTACTATCGTCCAGTCTTTGAGTTTATTTATGAAGAGAAAAGAAGATATAAATCAAACAAATTTTCTTTAATTCTTCAGGAACAATATGAGAGATTTGATTATTAGGATTGGACTCAACTTGGATAAAGGGTTTATTTGAATTCCTCTTTTCTTTTCGTATGATGCATTTTCATAGTATTACTGTTAGAGCTCCCTGGATAAGAGATAATTATAAACATCTTCCATCAAAAATAGAATCTCAGGAAAAGTTTCAATAATCTTCTTACATAATTACCTGATTTTAAGTCTTCGTCAAATATGAACGAAATTTTAGAATTCCAGATGATCATAGACAACTTCCATCATAAATGGAATCTGAGGAATGGAGTCAGTAGGTATATAAGCTAGAACTGATTTCGGTTCTTAATCATTCTCAAATGGAATTAAAGATAATTGTAGTTAGAATCAAAGATAATTACGGTTAGAATTAAAGATAATTGTGATTAGAATCAAATTACGGTTAGAATTGAAGATAATTATGGTTAGAATCAAAGATAATTACGATTATATACTTTCACAAATGGGATCGTAAGAGAAAAATCTCCAAAGCTTAAATTAGTTTTAAAACCGCTTTCAGTTCATTAGCTTTTACTTTTACTCACGATTTAGTACAAGTAGAAATTTTGATGTGTATGTGGGAGAATTCAAGGTCTGATCACAATGTATCAAATTATCAAACTATATTATTCTGCTGCTGTTGAAAATAGTCTGATATGATATAATCAAGAAACTTGTAAATCCTTGAAAGATATGCGGGAAAATTTCTAAATTTACTTTCATCTCAGTTTTGAAAGTCTGGTCAAAACAAAATCAAGTCCGTATCCGCTGAAAATAAAGGTGTCGACAATCAGAACACACTGAGCATTCGTGAATTTTTAACGCTAATGCGTGAAATTTCTAAGCCAGTTAGGACTGTTCAATACAGATTTAATTCAAAAGTATTTTCAATTGAACCCCAAAAAATCGATTAATTAACAATGTTTAGTTTTAAATGCATCAAACATCAAGAAAACAAACATAATCGTTTGAAATAACTGATCGAAAACATGTTAAGCCTAACTTCATTAGCGTGGAAAAAACAAACAAACTGAAGTCTTACTCATTAGGTGGTGGGGGAAATAAAGACTTTTTGCTGGAAAGTTACTTTTTAATCATTAAAAATTTAACCACTCAATTAACCGAAACAAATAATAGCCAATGTTCTATTCTAGACTGTGTCTATTCTAGACCAATGTTCTATTCTATGTGTTAAATTTCATCCAATTTCGTTCAGCTGTTCTGACGTGATTGACTAACGCCATCCATTCATCCAAACTTTCACATTTATAATAGAATATAGATAAAGCCACTAAAGTTCTTTTGAATATAGTAAGAACATCACAATAGAGCTATTTAATTATGTGTAATGATTCATTGCATGGGTTTTGCGATAAAGCGAATTGTATTAACTGTAGAAACTATTTAAAATATGCATCACGATTTATCGGAATTTATGTTCCCGATGCAATCCAGAATTAATCCTTTTTCGCCAGTATTATAATGCATTATGTTCAGCGAAAGATGTATTAATTATTATAGTTAGTTGAGATTGGTAGTTTTCACCTCATTTCCATGTCTAAGGTACATTTTTTTCTTTTGTTGACAGAAATCGCCCATAATGCACTATATTCAAGCCAGGAAATGGTGGTCTCACCCGACCATGTGAGTAGAAATATTAATAAATTCCTAAATTAAAGAAAAAATGTAAATAATTCATTAATATGAGATTTTTGGTTATTTAAATAAAAAATGAGTATTCATATAAAAATGAATTATCTCAAATGCAGGTAATTAAAAAGCAAATAATATTTAGCCTTTTCTTCGGGATATCTTCCAAAATTGTCTCATAAAATCTATTTTTAGGCCATATCAAATTTCAAAATCTTAGTATTTACTTTCATTTACGTACAATTTTTTCTATTATTTTAATGCATTTCCCAAATAAATTATGCGCGCAATTTTATAATAATATCTTTTTTCCTAACTGGAATAACAATTCATAGGAAGAACTGTGTCCAGAACACCTTAATAAAGAATCTGAAGAACACGAATAAAAGAAAAATGTAAAAAGGACTTATAAATTTATATAAAAAAATAACTACTGATTTAGTTTAATTCCATATTTTTTTATTAAAGAAAAAATTATTTGTTGCTTAACATTTTTGAAAATCATCATTAAATATTTATCTTATAATTTAGTATTTGAAAAAAAAAAAAAATTCGAAAGACATCTATAATAATAATTAAATAATAATGGAGGTAAATAGCTACGGCGGGTTTTAAAAAATCATTTCGTTCAATTAGTATTTATTAATATAAAAAAATTAAGATTATGAAAGATTTTCGTTGATTTTAATTTTTTACACGATAGTAGTTTTTAGATTAAAAATATTAGATTTGTAAGCATTTTAGTACCGAATAACATCAAGTTTATCAGTAAATAACATTAGTATTAAAAAAAGATTTAATTGTAAAAAAATAGTGAAAAGCAGAGAAAGATTTATAAAAAATATATTGTTTCATGCTGACTTTCGAAGAATACAATCTGCTTTTTATAGTTTCTTACTCTTTGAACTACTGGATTCTCACAAAAGAAACAAACACGGAAAATATAAAATATTAGCTGTAATGGTAACAAGGAGATTCGTTAAAATCTCGTTTTCGATTTTTCTTGATTACTATACTTTCTTTGCACTTCGCCAGAATGTAAAAGCCTTAAGTTAATATACCAATTCTTAATCTTTAAAATTGAGAAAATTAAATTTTCTGCATGAAAAGAAATTGCAGTTCAAAGTCTAAAACTAAAAACTACTTTTATTGATTGATTTTTTCAAAGTATAACGAACAGAAGAGAAAAAGATTTGATGATGCAAAACAAATTAGATTGAAATTCTCTAAAACAATAAAAAGGTGTTATAAATTGTATTAAAAAGCTAATTATGAATTCTTTTTTAAAGTTCAGAAGAGAAAACATTTTTTTAGTTTCAAAGTAGCGTAAATTTTTTTAATGATAATATGTACCAAAGCTAATAAGAAACAATGTTAAAATTTCAATTATTTAACATCGCGTAAATGAATATTTGCAATCAAGCAAAATCAATAAAACAGTAATAATTAAATTTCGTTTTACAATTTTACTTTTATTTGCTACATTATTGATATTTTAGAACTTTATATTAAAGGCTTAGTAATGAGTGAATTTTTATATAACTTTTACAATTATAAATCATTTTTTATGAGATAAAACGTTCATTTTTATGCAGTAAGAATTAAACGTAATTAAAATTATTCGATGATTTATTAAAAAGCATTAAGAAAGCATTTTACTATGTCTTTCATTCATAGATGAATTAAAATGCCCAAATAAAAAAATATTTAATTTGTTTGGCTTTAGTATATAATAGTGACATAAGTATATTGTTTGTTTTATCTCAGGCTGGAATAAAAGACACTAGATTTCGCTGGCCTGGATATCCTGGTAGTGGGGTGGTTCCGTATGTCATCGATAAAGACTTAGGTAAGAGTTCTTGCAATGATTTTTAACCACTCGACATAAGAATTTATTTAACTTTCTAATTAGATGACACATCCTATTTTGGTCATTTATTGTTAATTATATTTTTTTAAAATGATGTATGGAACATTTGGGATATTAAAGCGTTTCGAATTGATTTTTGCGTATTTAAATAAATTCTGTCGCTCAGTTGCAGACTTGAAAATAAAAATTCAGTCATTCGATGCGCGTGTCAGACACGTGCGAAGTGATTAAAAAGCAATACTCATAGAAGTGTGTTATAAAAAATATGGTGCATTTATTGAATTTCACATGAAGTTTACAACCCTGAACAGAGGTTTTGAAAAGAAGAAATATATATTTCACATATTTATATCTATTGAGTGACAACAGGCGAAGACACATGAGATGCATCACTGCATAGAAGAATCGTTACTCTATGAATTTGATAAGAGCTCCATTGCGATGTGGCAGCAAAAAATGGGAAGATTATTTCTTGCCACATATGAAAGAACTTGATATTTTACTTTAACAATTTAAGCTTGCAGATCTTGAAGAGCAGGAGACAGCTTTTAATCATGCCTTATACAGCTGGTTATCGCTGCTTTACAGGCTTTTGAATTTCTTATGATAATATATGAAAAACGGTTATCGCACTCCACATTTGCAAGTAATAGCCAATGCTTTTCTCTTTGCATATGAAACTATCTTCTATGAAATTCTTGTACAATTCTAAATTTATGTATGACGAGACGATTTTTATTGAACTTAAACAAAATACACATTACAAAACAATAATGGTGTGATGTTTGACCGTTTTTTGGCGACGTTTGCGGAAAGGATTGGCGAGATTCACCGCCACAATTGGAGTTTTTTAATTATAACACGCTAGTGCCATACGAAATGAATTCATTAACAGTTGTACACAGTAGTACATAAAAAGCATCGCTATTTTCTCAAAAACAAACAACAACTTTGCTTTTAATGGGAAAGATCATACATACTTTGAAAATCTTATTATAGTATTTTCGAAATAAAGATTTAAAATCTGTTTCCTTCTTTTTTAACTCTTCTGTACATGTGAAATATGTAAATGATATAGACCCCTCAATTTTTGTGGATGAAATTTTTTTTATTTTCCTTTAGATGATATCAGGGATGTTATTGATGACGCCATGGAACAATATCACAAGGACACCTGCATTCGATTCGTTCCCAGAACCAACCAGAATAATTACATCCGTATACGAAAACAAAAAGGGTAAGAATCAAATCGAAGCTTAGGATAATAATGTTTTTGTTAATATCTTTAAATAAAATTCACTATAAATCACCTTATTTTCTATGTAGTCTAAATCTTCACATTAATTAGGGATTATTTTTTATAACAGTACATTAAGTATTTTCTTCCTATGCCCTTTTTATTTTTTAACTATTAATTCTTTATGCACTCGTATGTATTGGAAGAGAAAACATTCGTCTGTATCATTTGAATTTTGGTATCTAAATATAAATGCAGATCACATGAAAGCGGAACTGGAGCACAGATTCAACTGATGCAGTTTATTAAAAATAATCGTCAAAATTATCCAAGCACTGGTTCCTTGGTTCAAAAAGAAAGGTATGCATAGTTTGTAGAATTTACGTGATTTAGAATGAAATTGGTTTCGAATAATGCACAGGACTTTGTTGTCACGTTACAAAAAAGATGAATGGAGGCGATATTGTCATGCTTTTTTCTACGAAAGAAACATCAGTCCCCCAATGAAATATTGGACCATAAGAATGCTGTTCGAACAGTGTCTTTTCGGGCCAAGTTGTCCTGGTGGCTTCTGAACAAGAGGGTTTAAGGTTCGAAAACCGTCATTTAAGCAGGTGCACGTTTGGGCTAAACGCCTGCCCGTTTGGGGAGGGGAAGTGCCAGCTCAGGTGTCGTTATCGTCCTCTGACTGTGGATGAAAATTACGGGATCCTTCCCGAAACAGCTCTAGTGTTGCTATAAAAAATGGGACATTAATATAACTAAACTAAACTAATCAACATTGGCTGCTAAAATTGTTTCAAGACGTACAATAAGCGATTGGCTGTGCATTATCTTGTAGAAAAATAACTTTAGTAAAAGCTGAAATGCTGGTACCTGTACTGTGCATGACGCAGTTACAATTGCAATAATGTAATTTTTCTTTTTTATTTGACTTGTAAATTAACAGATGTTATTTAAAAACGAAATTCAGGGTTAAAAATTTTGTAAGAAATATTCTTCAAGATTTACAAAGAATCTTCATGACGATTCAATTGATAGCACCAAAAACACAACTGTTTAAATTTTTAAATGTATAATAGGTGTAGTAATATTTTTGTAAATTAATGTGAAAAAAATGTCGAAACTTCCTTTAACTTTTATAAATCACACACACACACACACACACACACACACACACACACACACACACAC
>JAOUZG010052814.1:3684592-3696874 GCA_026289955.1 Argiope argentata
CACACACACACACACACACACACACACACACACACACACACACACACTGTGTGTCTCTCGCTCATACAAAAACTTTCTCTCGCTCACACACATACATGCATGCACGCACAAACAGACACACACATACGATCATTCACTTACACACATGCACACAAACATTCAGCTTTAAGTTAAGTATAAACTATGAGATAATGTTTCGGAGAAATTAACCTTAATTGTTTTATTATCATGTAAAAACATGATGTTTTGGGGATGAGGTTTTTGGCGTCAACAAAAATTCGTAGGTGAAAAATAAATCTATTATCTCCCCGAGCATCTTTAAAAATCAGCTTTTAATAACGCGTTGCTATGGAATTTACATAAACTCTGATTTTAAAAAAAATGAGTTAATGACTACAGCAAATAAAACCTTGAAAAATGTCATTTTGAGCAGTGATTATATGAAATGAAATAAATAGAAAATGTGATGTTTTTTTTAAAACAATAAATGGGAGACTAGGATTTTGGATCGTTTGCAATACTAAAGTTAATAATTCAATGAAACAATTAAAAAATACACACACACATGCATACATTCACATACATATACTTACATGCACATACACACGTATAACCGTACACAAACACACGCACACATACACATAGAAGTATATATATTTACATACATATACATACTTACATAAACATACGAACTTACATACACATGCATAAACGTACACACATGCATAGATACATATATGCTCAAATATACTTACATGCTTATACACACTCATTCACATATAAACGCACACAAACACATGCACATACACGATTTCATTAGCACTAGAGAGAACAGTTCAGAAAGGGCAATAGATCTATACTATCTATGCACTAAAAGAAGATGGTAGTGGTCAGGAGATCTTTACACCGATGATTAATATAATAGTTGCATATTCAATCAGAATGTGCTGTCAATCGAAGTTGAATTAAATAATTTAGATTGCACTATTTTGTTCGATCGGAATAATACAAATTAGACAAGTAATTATGGCCTATATCTTGGTCATCGAGCTTGTCTAGACTTAAACAATTTCTTCTGCCTTTTTAGATGTTGGTCTTACGTTGGTAAGCAGCAGCAAAATGGACCTCAAACCGTGTCCCTAGGAGAAGGTTGCGAACCTCTTGGAACCGTAGTCCACGAATTGGGACATGCCATCGGACTCTTCCACGAGCACCAGCGATCTGACAGAAATCAGTACATCAGGGTTTTCGAAAAGAACGTTCAAGAAGGTATGTTATTTTCACATGCATGCATCGTATTAAAGATAAAACTTTTATAGAGGAATTGAAAAACAGGTTAAATATAGTTTTTAATTAATCAAAAATAGCAAGTACGAGCCTTTCTTATTACACTGCAGATGATAGTAATATTATTAGATACTCAGTCACAATTCTTGCCATGAACGCGTTTTGCAACAGTTGATGATGATATCTTGTCCGCATTTTAACACGGAAAGAGGGGTACAATAGCTTCTGAGGCTACGAACCCCTGAGTTCCCTTGGGCAGAAGTCTAACTTCTAGCTCATATGGGGATGAAACACACACCCACACGCTCGCACAGCCTCTTTTTAGAGGGGAGCACATTCACACATCTCACAGATAGAACAACCATGTCCGGGGAACAACCAACCGGGACTTGAACCCGGTACTCCCAGAACACGAGGAAGACGCGCTACCTCTGTGCCAGAAAGCCGATTTTTGCAGCAATTCAGAGGCTCAAAAACTCATTGAAATTTTCCACAATGGGTCGAAATTATTCTAACTTTAACCTATCTCATTTCAGCCAAAGCCATAGCGTAAGTGAGTCTAAATTTTTTTGTGGTTTAATTCAAGTCTCACACTCGAGAAGGACAATGCACTGTAATCATGAGATTAAAATTAAGTGAATATGGTGACCATTATAGCTCGTCAGAAAAATACACCTTGCACCGCTCTTCTGTCCTTTTAGCCTAGTGAGCTGGTGCAAAGTCTCGTTAAAATTTCCACTTCACATTACCGAAGTGCGTTTGGCCCTTTATAAGATGTCCGGTTGGTAAACTTTTTGATTTATTTTAACGCCCTATTCTAGAAAAAACAGATGTTTTGCCGCTTGTGTAAATTTCGTCCCTGTCCATGACTGACTTTGGATTTTTGAGATGTTCAATAATTTCTGAAGTGCTTGGAGCATATACAGACCAGATGCTATAGTTCTAGGAGTTATGAGTTTTTGGATGTTAAAGAACTTCTCATTAGTGCAAAGGTGTCTCTTTCAGCGCTGACTTGCGGTCCATCTCAAAAGATTTCGACGTCTTCGGAGCAATATGATTCTGTTTACTGCAGTGAGAAGATGAACTTTTTGGAGCTTGTAAGGCTTTAATGCAAGTTCTGTTTTTACCATTAGTCGCACTGATCGGTTCCTTATTCCCAGTTTACAATTGAACTTATTCATGGAATACCTCGAATTTCATTGAACTTGTTTTTGATAATCTTAAGACTTCTGAAAGTATTCACCATACGTTTTAGTTCGCTTCCTGAACTTTGACCATCATTACCAAGCTTTTTGAAACGATATATTGCATCACAGTTTACCGAGAAGTATTAAGCAAATGAACGACTTCATACTGTCGATTTCCTTTCTTAAACAACTTTAAAATAGCAAATATTTTGTTTGCTAGGGTAAAAAATAATCAAACAAGCGACAATAAGTAAACTAAAGGATATACTATGAAATATGTTATAATTGAAGTGCTAAGCAAAATGAAGCAAAAACAAACAAACAATAAATTAACTTTTATTCTTTGATGTTGTCTGAGTTTTTTTTTGGGGGGGGGGCTCACCCTGTAGTACCAAACAAATACCAAAAAGATCGATATTTTGTTCTATTTGTTTTACCAAAAATTACAAATAAAAATTGTTCTACAAGAAATACTTTAACATACCCTTACTGGTACATTAACCAGCGAAAATGCTTTAATGTAACTTTAATGACACACTTGCCATAGTTTAAGAAATACTAACTTAAACTTTTTTGGCAGTGATTTAAATTTATAGTCTTCCAAAACTATTTTTTCACTAAACACATATGTAAAGTATACGCATATTCTTGAAGAAACATACACTCTTTCATTCTTTATTTTCAGGTTTCGAAGGCCAGTTCAACAGAACACTTCCCAAGGACGAGGCAATCTACACCAGATACGATATCACTTCTATCATGCATTACGGTAACTACGCTTTCTCCAAGGAACCAGGAAAGCTCAAGACTATGGAGGCCAAGAGTGGAGTGCCTCTACTGGAACCCTATGACAAGCCCGGTTTAAACCAACGGGATATCCAACTGATCAAAGGATTGTACAAATGCAAATAAATGGACTTATTGTGAAGTTTTTTTAATATTCGAAGAATAAACGAATTTATAATGAACGAAAGATTAAGTCGAATTTATTATTATTTATTATACGTGTTAATGGTAAAAGGGTAGTTTAGTGTGCACCTTGCTGGGCCTAGGGTGCCAAGTCGCCAATAAAGATGGCGGTCAGAGTAAACAAACATTTCAGCCAAACAGTTACGGTTACCACTTTCTGCATCAAAATCGTGTTCTTTACTAATAAATATGGTTTATTCTGAGATTTTTTTGAACCTTTGGAACCTTCATTCATTCTGCAAGTTCAAAATATTTTCTGCCATCAGAGCACAAAAAGAATTATAAGAACTACAGGGAATTCCTTTACGAAAGATTTTAAAAGTAAGAATTTAGATGATTTCTTAAGACGCATATTGACCGTTAAAAATTGCAAAAGAATAAATATTTTTGGTTCATATAAAAATAACATAGCAGTGTTTTATTAGTAGTAAAAAAAGGTTCAGTTTTTTTTGTCACTTGTCCTAGACAAGCCTTATGACAAAGTCAGTGATTTTAAGCCGAGAGTACGTATCTTGTTTCAGAAACGCCTTCTAGGGCTAAGAGTTCGTCTTAGTTACTCATGCACTACATTCGCTTGCACAACCCCCTTTTACATGGGGGCACATTCACATACTTCACAGTTCGATCATCTGTGAGGTGTGTGAAAGTTCAATCGTTTTTCTTCTTCCAGATATAGTGATTCATAATCACAGTTATTGACAAACGTTTTATGGATATTTGGATGCAATCTTTCAATGAGCTATTGGAATATGAAATCTATAAAAATATTTACTTAATTCTACCATTACTTATTATGCGGTCTTTTCATTTGTATATGCTGCAGATTGTGGCTAAGTGAACATAGGGCAAAGAGTTTTATATCTTCGAGGCACCAATCATAGTCTTCTTCGTATCCTTATCCGTAGAGGAAAAAATAAGGGTTAAAGTAAGGTTAATGTCAGTTTTTAAAGCTAATGTTATGACAAGGTAGTGGTGCTGGAGCGATAATTAAATTATGTCCTGGGTGTTGATTACCTTCCTCATGCCTCTGGCTACGGTCTCTAACTTAATGCTTCTTTTATGCTCTTCCATTAACGATCATAATTCACTAAAGAAAAAAGAGTAACTGATATAATTAGTAGTAAGATTTTTGTTAAAAATTGATTGCATTTTTCGTTGTATTGGTCGCCACCTTAATGCTATTATAAAGTTGCTTCCTATAAATTCACTTTCTAATCAGCCTTTTTGAACAGAAATTCTACTTCTCTTTAAAGATTCAAATATTAGACTAAAAGTGCAATCAGAATTTTTGGTTACGAAATTTTTTATGGTGCAGTATATTCAGCTTCAGAAATTAATTTTTTTTGGTATTAATACATTAAATATAACATTTTTTTCTAGTTTGTGCAAAGAGGTTTTCCCTTCAAGTTTTGGATTAAACGAAATAATGGGAAAAATAAAGAATAGGAAAAAAGCTTAGTACTATGATTGATATAGAAAACAAATATTTAAATTCCTTAAATAATTTCAGTACATCACAAAACATCGTCAAACGCATTATGTCATGATATATCTTAAATGGAAGGCATGAAAACATGTTACCTACTTTAATCTGAATAAACAACGAAATTTAACTGAAAAGTAGTTATCATAAGCCTAGAAATATAATCTGCTTTAATGAAAGACAATGTGAGTTTGCATTAAATCAATGTTCAATTTTAAAAAGCTGGTATATCATCTGAAATTATCAAAAAGCATGTATATAAAGGCTTTTTGTATGAACTGTTCGATTTAGAGTTATTAAATTTTTCTACATAGTTATGTCTTTAATAATAAGTATTCGAAGAATAGAATTTCCAAAATTTTAGTTAGTCCTTTAATTAAAAATTAAGATACTAGCATTGTTTATTTCTCAGTAACTTCATACGATATTATCGGAAATTGTTTTAAAGATTGCTTAAAAATTAAAAAAAAAATTCAGGATATTACTTTATCGACATTTAATTCTTTTTTTAGTTTTAATACATTACAAATCTTTTCCAAATTTGTTTTAAAGAAAAACCTTTTTTTAGCAACTGCGTACAAGCGCATACTGAGTATTTAGATGAAACTAAACACATTTTTGTGTGTGCTCATTATAATTTCTATATAATTAATAGCACAGTTAAAAATGAAATAATGACAGATAAATCAAGCCTAAAGTATTATTATACTCCGATGTTTCGGTTTAGAAGTTTCAATTTCTCCGCGGTCGTTCCGCGGTTTGGCATTTCCAACAGAAAATAATTTGTAATTAGATGGTTGGCGTGGCATTACTTTGAATTTTGCATACAATTTCCCCTTATACAAGAATAACTTCTCACCAAAAGTAAATAAATTGATTTTACAAATCTTTTTGACTTCAACATAATCTTTATTTCTTAAATGTAAGCAATGGATGTTAGTTATGTGATCACATCGTTTATGAAACAGTGAAAACAATTTGAATTCAAAGAGATAATGTAACCGATTATTGGAAATTAAACCAAAAACATACTTAAAAATTACAGAATTCAGGAAAAATGCATACGAATATCAAATTGATTTTTTAAAAAAAAGCAATTTTTGACATTTTAAATATCTGTAAAATTTATTTTTGTGTAATAATGTTTTGATAGTTGTTTTCGAAAAACGCCGAAATTTGATTTAATTCTAAATCAATTAAAATTCTTATTAACTTTTTAAAATTCATTTCGTCGTTTAAAATTTCATCGTTTAAAATTCATTTTACTGTCCAAAGTACATATATGTGTGCGAAATTTGGTAGCTGTAGGTCAAAAAATTTGGCCGGCAAAGTGTCCACACTTCCCCACCTAACAATTCATAACCCAAAAACACAATCAATTAAATATAAAATAATTCCATATTCAATTTTGTGATTACAGCTGTTGTTTTAAGTGAAATTATTTTTTAAACGGTTGGGAAAAAAGATGTCTGAAATTCACATTTACATTTCTATTGCGTTCTTGTTAACTGCATCCTGGCAATTAATCACCAAAGACCCTATTGTCTTGTTATCAAAGATCACACGCTTGTCTCTTTTATAATTCTTCTTCATCAGTCGCCTATGATTAATAATTCACTAGTACATATATTGTAGACTGTGCAAGAATGTTTTAGGGAAACAACTCCCGCTTCTTTCTTTTATTTTTTTGCTCATTTAAGTTAAAATTTATTTTTATATAGAATAGCAGTACCATCGCAGCGTTGTACATGGCATAACAACCAAGAGAAAAAAATAGATTTTAACTTAAGTCTAGTCACCACCCGATATGGCATGGGTATGTCACCCAGGATCAGACACTCATGAAAACATATTTATAAATAATCAAAAATACATACAAAACATGTTTTTGTAGCACACATTCAGAAACATTTAAACTCTTAAAAAGGTAAAAATATATGTTCATGGTTAAAACAATTCACTAAATTTATACAATAATACTATATAGTTTAAAAATCTGTTAACTAACTGAAACATCATTTTGTTTATGTGTGCGCGTGCTCTCTTGTGTTTAATTTCTTTTATTCTATATATTTGAAACAGGGGATAACAGCCATTTTTGTTATAAATCTTGATACATTACTTCTTTCAAAGTTTAAAAATATACAAATAAGTCATCTTACCCACTATTTCACACTTGTTTATCAACTTCGTATAATCCGACATGTAAATAAAATTCAACTTGCTTCCTTATATTTATTTGTAAATTATATTGACTGTTTAGCCAAACCTTGTTTTATAGTCCTTTGACGTCTTCCATGGTTAGGAATTTCTCGGTGGCGCTTTTGCTGCCTTTCACGCCACATTTGGCCATTTTGCTAAAGTTTGGCTAAAAATTGATTGTTTGGCTAAAAAGATTGTATATCAAAGCTGTTTTGACCGTTTTTCCTCCTGGTGTAAAGAATTTTTTTTGTTTGGATGTTACTCTATAAAGTGCGACATAGAATTGTCCATGAGAAAAAATTCCTCAATTAAATCCATTCAAGCATTGTGAAAAGTTCATCATTGGGCTTTATTAGGAAAATAATTAAATCCTTAATATAAAAATCATTTTTGAAGATAATGATATTTCCTTATTTGCATGCTTCATTAATATGAAGTAGAAATTAAATGATAAACTAAATTAATTTGTCATTTAATCGTTGCTGTTACTTATGGCACTTGTCATGGGCCCTGCTGATGTATCAGCAGGGTCCATGCCGAAGATAAGCGTCAGTTAGCGTCAATTAGGGTCAAGAGAAAGACTTCAGCTACACACTCATCACAGTCGTTTGCACAGCCCCTTTTTACAGGGGGGTGCATTCACACATCTCACAGATAGCACAAAGAAGAAGGACCATGTCCGAATCGGGGCTCGAACCTGGGACTCCCAGAACACGAGGAAAACGCTCTACCTCTGTGCCAGAGAGCCGGCTGTCATTTAATTGGGCTTCAAAATTACGAGATACGTCAGGAAGTAATCTTAGGGCTATTTTTAAGGGGATCTAGAACAACTAAACATAAACTAAGTTTTATGGGAAAGAATCAGCATGACAAATTGCTACTACAATCCAAACTATCAGACAATATCCTCCCGCTGCTATGGTGTGGAAGTTTGGAGAAAGGGTACCATTTCAGGTGCCGTCCTTGTCATCTGATAACAATTTAAAATTACGTCCAATCCAAATAACGGTAGTGTTGCGCTAAAAATGGTTTTAAATATAAAAAAATATATAACCAAAATATTGCTTTAAAATATAACTAATCTAAACTATATTATCAGGCAGGCACGCTCTCTGATTCACTTTAGCAGAGAAGCGACTAAGATAAATGAGTTCGGCGACGATTTAAATAAATATAGTTTTATTTATGTTCATCTGATGGCGAAGTAACATTATTTCTATTTTAAATTTAGGCAAATAATTTTTTCAATTCTTTAATTCTCGGCAAAAGGATTGAACATATCCCAGAACTCAAAAATTTTTCCGATTACAGCTCGCAAATCATACGATTGCTATACAAACCACTAATTGCCGGCTTTATGGGGCAGAGGTAACGTGCCTTTATCTTGATGTACGAGTCCCGGTTAGGGCATGGTTGTTCTTCTGTTTTCTATCTGTGAGATGTGTGAATGTGCCCCACTGTAAAAAGGGGCTGTACAAGCGTGTGGGTGGGTGTTTCATCCTCCTATGAGCTAGAAGTCAGACTTCTGCTCTCGGGTGCTCAGGGGCCTCAGAAGCTGCACCTTTCTTTCCGTGGTAAAAAGCGGACACGATATCATCATCATAAAACACTAATCTACAGCATTTTTACATTATGTACACAAAAGCGTCAGATGGAATTCTGTGCAAGACGTTTATTTACTTCTGTAAATATATTTGCATGCCTTATGAAAATTTGTGAATACATACCTTACGCCAGCAAAAGTCTAGAGAAATCCAGTTCCATAAAAAGAATTTAGACAAATCATTCTTGCTGATACGGAAGAAAATTCGTCTATCAATTTGCATCGCTGACCTGCACAACAAATGTGATTGCTGAGTACTTACTTTCAGATGCTCTGTTTCTGGCTTTCTGCTCAGAGAAAGCTGCTCTTCTCCCAATAGGATGATGTGGAAAATACTGTTAGCCCTCACGAGCTTTTTCAGATCACCAACTGATTGGAACGATGATGGAACTGCTTTGTTCCATGCGACTCCTTACGGACCACAGAGCATGTCTGAAGCACGTAAGTAAAATTATCGATAATATATATATATATATTTATGGATATTTTGATGACCTTTCTCTTCCATCAAATACCTTGAAACAAATATCAAGTGAACTAGAGAATTATTTCCTTATAAAATGTTTAACAAAGAATAAGATTTAAAACAGGGCCAGAGAATTTTTATAACTTTTTTCATAGACTTATTTTTAAAGTTTCTGTTTATTTTAGAATTTACAACGAAATTTAATCATATATAAAATAAAAAAGCTAACTTTCAACGAAGCAGTTTCAATAAGAGATAAAACGGGATATGTTTTGCTGCCCAATAAAATCAAATCAAGCATTTTTGTTCAAACGAAAGAGTTTAGAGGTTGCTTTGGTGCGGATTTAAGTACAGGTGATTTTAATTAAAGTTCGAATTTGAAATGGTCATAAAAGGGAAACTACTGGACTAAATGTTATCAGAATTGGTAATAGTTTAACGAAGAACATGTACATTTTTTTTCCAAAAAAAAAGTTAAAAAATTTACTATGAAATGGCGCTGTTTGTAATAATGTTAAGCAAAATAGGACATGAACATATCGATTTAAAATGTATTTAATCGTTTCTGGTACGTGTTACAAAGCATGTTCAATGTACAGTCCATCATTTTCTAAAAGAAAGTTAAATCGCTTTACTGCATTCTCAACAGTTGCTCTTAACATATAAGGAATCTTGTTATACATATGTCGGTGTATCGGTGTATTGTAAATTATTTCCTTATTTTTCTTGTTTATTCTTGCTTTTTTCAATTTTTCTTGCTTATGTATTTTATTATTTTTTGGCATTTTTCAAGCTCTTAGTAAGACTAACGTATTTAGAAACGAATTGTTAGTGTATTTTATAAATAAAAATGTAATCCTTCCTCTGTTTTTGTAAAATGTGTAAAAGTACCATTTTTTCTGCTTTCGACGCGTATACACGTTGTTGCTTGTTTTTAATTTTGTACCCTGTGGTGATCTTTTGAAACTAAACTCCGCAGCTAACTGGCTAAAACTATTCAATTCATGTGAGCTTAAATTTATTATTTTTTTATGCAGATCTTGCCCATATTGCTCTTCATGGAGGACACGAGGAGATGAGAAAAAATCCTTATGGTGTGAGTAAATAATTCTTTATTGCAATGCTTATCATATAATGAAGTCGATAATGCGATATAACGAACTCCTGAACACGCCAAAATATTCATAAAATCAAAAGGATATTCGTTAAAAAAGTATTGTGCCTAGAAAAAGAATTTCAATACCTACCCCCCCCCCCCCCCACTTATTGAAGATAACAAATTAGGATTTTCAAGGATTTTGTTTGAAAATTCTAGGATCGTCAAACTGTATATTTCAAACACAACAAGTAATATAAAATTTTTTTTAAACTTTAATATCTACTTAGGTCAACAAAGAAATGTATTTATTTTAATTACTTTTTATTAAATAATTACAATTAATATATATATGTATATACATATGATAGAATCACAATATTAAGTGGCAAAATAGAAAGAGAATTTCCTTGCAATTTTCTACTCTCCTTCTCGACACGTAGCTCAATCTTAAGGTTAGGTAGAAGAAGTGACCAACAATTGATGACAAAGAGTTTAAGGAGAGAATCAGAACTGAACCTAAAGTATTAAAATTTCTTCGATTTTATTTTTTGAGAAAAATGCATCATTCTAACCTATAAGCTACAATTGCTAACTCACTCTCAAAAATCATTTGGATAAAACGTATACTTAAAGCAAAAATTTTCAAAAATTAATCAAAAAATTATTGATTCTCACAAGAATTGAATACACATCCTTCATCTTCATGTGAAAAAATTCGAAATTTTCGCTTATTACCGACTGAACTACTGCCTGTTGATTCCAGTATTCCTTACAAACTGTTTCTTTAAAGTATTAAAATCAATTATTTTTAATTAATGAATCAATATTTCAGAAAACTGGATTAACAACAAATGACATCCTCTACAAGTTTAAAAAATTATTTAAATTTGAGTGAATGCATAAAAAGTAGTTTATTATTAAAGATACCACTTATGCCATCTTATTAAAAAACTAAATTTATAGATCAAAGACGTTGTCGAGTTCACACTGCAAGCTCCCTTCCAATTAGGAATCACACGACTAACATTAAATGGTAATTTCACCAAATTGATAAGGATGTTCACTTTGCAACATACATGTTTTAACTGCAATAAAATTAATTGAAAGAATTAATTGATCTAACCAGAAAGGATAGCAAATTAAAAAAAAATTAGATTCTATTATTATGAAATCCTCTTCATTTTCGTATAAACACTTGTAATTCGCAAGAATAGGAAGATTGGTTTACATTTTGTTATAAAAAGAAACTGTTTAATTGAGAACTGTTTTTGGATGTAAACAATTCACGATCCTGGAAAGTACCTGGGAGAGGGGATTTATCAAAAACTCAACAAATGAAAGATCGTAAAAAATCTTGGTATTCATTTTAAAATCTCTTAGTTGTTTTCCTGAGAGTTTTTCTCTTATTAGTAAGCAATATTTTATCCTCAAACATTTTCATCCCTATCAATAAATAAATCTTTGCTTGAAAATTCAGCTTGGAAAGGCTATTTACAATCTTTATGTCTTCAAGAACATCATTTTTTTTAAAACTCTGAAAGTTTTCAAACGCCCAATGTATTTTAGTATTGATCAAATTTAATTAAAACATTCAAAAACTATTCGAATTCTGTGCCTAAAATGGTAAAAATGAACATTCTTTTTGGTAAAATATTAGACCATTTTGATTATTGATACGAAAAATTTCTATGTGGAATTTCTATAGAGTTGGAATTTTGCTTCATTTTACAACAAATTCACAAGATTTAAATTTGGTACATGAAGTTTAATCTTTTGAACGTTTTCGACATGTAACATGAAGCCGACTCACGTTTTAATTACTCTTATTGTAGGTACTGCTTCTTCTAAGTATTTGGTTCAGAAAATTTTTTAAAAAAGTTTCCCACGATTTGAAAATTTTATGTAATCTTTTCTAGCTGGGGAAATAGTGAATGAATAAATAATGCATTTGAGATAAATATCCTATACGGATACGTTTTGCAATGA
>JAOUZG010052814.1:3696884-3755211 GCA_026289955.1 Argiope argentata
GCTTTCCAATGAATAAATGGATGCGTTTTGCAATGAGTAAATGCATACGCTTTGCAATGAATAAATGGATGAGTTTTGCAATGAGTAAAGGGATACATTTTGCAATGAGTAAATGCATACACTTTTGCAATGAGTAAATGGATACGTTTTGCAATGAGTAAATAGGTACATTTTGCAAAGAGCAGTTTCTGACAACAGATTACAAATAATCAAGTTCTTTAACAATGTTGGATGTTCCATTTTCATTTAAACATCTGAAAGTAAAATAAATAATAAAAACGTTTCAATTTATTTAGATTGATAAAAAAAACTTTCTTAAATTCAATTTTTCCATAGAACTATAAATTTTTCGCAATATATATTATCGGTTGTAAAAAGAGACATAGAAGCTGGAAAATATATCCAGTTTGAGCATCTTTTTTTTCATTTTATTTAAATTAGTTTACTCCATTTAATACACGTTAAATGAGCGTTCACACTGGGTTAGCTACTGCCAGGAATAAAAAGCAACGCCTACCACAAGAGAACCCCGTGACCTCAATGGGACATTGTCAGATAGTTGTCATCAGCATCTCACATTAGTTGTTTTATCTCATATCATCTCATATTTGCAGCTGTTCTTTTAGGATCAAGTAATTTTTCTGAGGTAGGCATGATCTTCTATTTTGGGCGGTAATCGGCCTCGTGTGAACGTTGCTTTAGAGTGTTTGACAAAATTTCGGGGTAATCATTCTACCTCTTTTTAATTTTGTATTAATCACTGGTTATAAATAATTTTATTTCCAAAAATTATTATTGTATGTATTTTTTTGACATATTTCCATATTTGTATATTTTTTGAATTCAATAAATTTCTGTTACAGGCAGGCATTAAAGACGTCTTGAGTCGATGGCCTGGATACCCTGGGAAAGGAGAAATTGCATATACGATTGATAAGTCCTTAGGTACATTTTACGTACTATCCTTTAATGAGATATTTATTGAAACAGCAATTTATATAAAGTAAATCAATGTTTTATAAGCAAAAGTCTTGCATTGCATTGTATTCTGAATATGTAAGAAACCAGTGACGTATATGTCTTGTCTTTGAAACTTCGTTCAAAATACAAAATATTGTTGGAAGACTTTTCATATTATTTTCCTTTTTCAATGCTGTTTTTCCCACATGGGATGCAAAATAATGATTATTTTCAATGTTTTATTACTTCAATCAGTTATCCCACGGGGGTAACTCGAAATGAGGATGGGGTGCTTCCAGCATTGTGGTTGGATCTCGCCACCCTAGAGGGTATTCAAATAGTTGGAGGTGGTTCTTCCCATTGATGACGAGAAGTACTTCCTATGGGAAGGGTTGTACCGTGGCCGGTGATGACCCTTAGGTCTAAACCAGAGTTCCCGCCAGTGTTGCAGTTGCTACTCTCCGGTAAATCAGTTTTATGGTTTATTCTTTGTGCCTATGGGTGGGTCGGAGATTCTGGTATGACTTCCTTCAATCATTTGGCAGTGATCTTTGGCAAAAAAGAGTATTATTGTTATTCATACAAAAAATTTGCCCAAGAAATGATGAAATAAAATCGTAGCGGTTTCTTCGAATAGGAGATTTGTTTGTAAAAACGCTTTTTTTGGCCACCTTATTCAAGGGGGAATCGTAATTGATTGACGTTCTTCTCCTACGCAGAGCAAAATTGCCTTTCAAATCTGACTAGGTTACCAGACATCCTGAATAACATAAGATTTTTTAAGTATCTCCAAAACCAAAAATTGTCGGGATTAAGATAGGCAGAAAGAGTTGATTAGGTTTCCAGAAACGCACGACTAATTACTCTAATTAGTTAAATGTTACCGAAGAAACTACTCCAATGTGTAGAGGCGCCGAGTCCAATGTGCTCATCTTGCATAAAGGCGATTGAATCAAGGCAATGACGCTGCCGCATTTGGGGTACAACAAAATTTTTGACCAACTACTGATAAGGACCTTTTCCCAGCTCTATCCTTTCACAGTAGAAATAAACCAAAGAGTTATGCAAAGTTTTGTACTGAAAGTGCGAAATTGCAGTTATAATAACAGTTTTATTTTCTTTCATATTAGCAATAGAAATTAGAAAGGAGAAGTTCCATGACCGAATGCATGGGCTTTTCCCGAATATTTGTGTCTTCATACCACATTTCCTGCTGTACAGCGCCATCTATCATTGTTTATCGAACTAATTGTTTTTCACTTAATCCGTCTCCCTATGTCTTGGGTAGTATGTTCAACAATTTTGGAGCCTTTACACGGAGCAGTTTTGTTTATAGAGAGATCAGAGTAGATGTGTTTTAATTTTGACCATCTTCTATCTTCTTCTTATCTCCATGATGGTCTGACTCCGTCAGACCAGATCAAATAAACCGCTGACTCTGAGATGGTCGGCGACTGTCTAAGGAGATGAATAAATATCCCCTACACTGAGGCCAAGGCAGTCAAAGATATGAGAAGGAGTAAGACTGGAAGTGTTGGCATGTAGGACAAAGGGGAAAGGATTTCTTTCGTCCAGAGAATTTAAGACATTTTAAGTGTCCGCTTCTTCTAAAAAAGCAAATCTACTGGTCTTTTGGTAATAGCTTGCAATGCCCTTAGCAGCAGATTTATCGTCTTGAAATATTTGTCCATTGGAGTCTTTGACAGAATTACAATGTTCATATTGAGGATATTCTTTATTGAGACCTTTAAGGATGTTCCAAAGTTTAGTATTTAAGTCTGGAATATACCAATTTCATCTCTGCATTTAATTTATTAATTTTAGCTCTTGAATACTGCGTTCCCGAATAGACGTTTTCTTTCTTCAATAAGAGGAGCTATGGAATTTGAGTTGTGAGCATAATCCAGAATGCAACGTTTCATATTACCTCTTGGAATGCTACCTTTAGTACATTAGATCAATATTTTCTTCAATATCTTCCAGGAATCTTTGAGGTCGTCTGTAATAGGATTCAAGACCAATTCGTTATCAACTGAGTTACGAATTGGCCGAACTGAGTTATCTTCTATATACATGCAGTACTAACTAGCAAAACCTATTTTCTTTTCTTTTTTTTTGAAATTTTTTTCCTACTTATTTTAGAGAGAAATGTCAATTGGTACGAAAGAAGATTTATTTTGGCAAATAACTCTCTGCACTTCAGAAAACTTCAATTAAACGTGTAGAAACCAGTGAGAAAAATGAATTTGAGGAAATGAGATGAACCAATGAGACAGATAAGAAGTCTCATAGAACTAGAACACTCTCATTTATGATTGAATGTTTCCAATTTCTTTAAAAATTTATGAATTTTTATACTAAAAATTTTTTTTGAGAAAAAGATATCAAAGATGGTTCTAAATTTAAGAGAAGTATGCTATGTTTTGCTATCATTTCAGAATCACTTCAAGGACTTATTGAAGATGCCATGGATCAATATCATAAGAATACTTGCATTCGTTTCGTTAAAAGGACAAATGAAACAGATTACGTTCGAATAATACACGGCGTTGGGTAAGAATATAGGAGTAATTTTTTTACAATTTTTAAAAATTTCTTCTAACAATTTTGTTTATTAATTTACCAGAAAGTTTCAGTTTTTTGCTTGTTCGAATTATTGTTCACGCCATAACAAGTAGCTCAATATAGTACAATATTATATTTTTGAATATTCACAAATATTGCACAAATATTCACATTCCAAATGGCATAGCATGTTGCGCAGTATATAATAATATTTTGCCGTATTAGAATAGTATTAACCGCATTTACTTGGGAACTTATAGTGTCCACTAACGAACTTTTATCTTAATCTTAGAAAAATGTATCTTTACAGCTACTATCAATAGAGCAACATGTCAGTTTTAGCTATTTTTTTGACGATGAATAGTTTATTACCATAAATATAATTTGATGGTTACTTACTAGCATGCATTTAATACACAAATATCAATGATACTTGGTCGAGATAATCATGAAAATCTAGTTATATTTGAGATATATAATAGGAAGTAAATGCAACCAGTATTCTTGGCAAAATATTTCGTCGCTAGAGGGGTATAGTTAACTCTGCATTATTACTTATGTTACTTGTCATAAACAAGACTGCTCACTAAGTCAGCGATTCCAAGCCAAGTTTTAGCGTCTTTTGCTTCAGTAGTGTCATCTAGGACCAAGAGCACGACTTATTTACTTATGCACCATCGCATGTTTTACAAGACATACTTCATTCATACATTTCATTTACTCATCAACAGATGTAAGTTAGATCTCAATCAGAGAATGATCACCTCTGATTCAGTACCTACAATAGTAATGTCTCTATTTGTTTGTGGCTATGATAAATTTATACGTGCACTAGTCACTATATACACGGAGAGTCTTTGGCTGGCAGGGTTCAAACTCATAATCCAACGGGTACGAATCCAACGCCCAGCCAAACAGGCTATCCCAACCTATTAAAGTTTATGTCATTATTTATTTAAATACTTTAAACTAGCCTCTATTTCGAATTCGAAATTTCTAATTCTCGAACCGTATTTCGGGACATTATAATATTAGAAAAAAAAAACATTTTCTATGCTTTATCCATTTCTTTAAAAATAAATAGAATTTCTTCAGAAATATTTCTTTTTTTTTTCAGATGCTCTTCCTACGTTGGAAGAATAGGGGGCCTTCAAGCGTTATCTCTTGGGCGTGGCTGTGACTATTTGGGAACCGTTGTTCATGAACTTGGACATGCTGTTGGACTATACCACGAACACCAGAGATCTGATAGAGATAACTATATCAAAGTTCACTGGAACAACATTAGGCGGGGTAAATAACATTTTATTTTTTTTTCTTGTAAACGAAGTTACCCAAAGTATAATTTTTTTTTCAATCATCAGAAGAATTTTTCCAAATATCCTTGTTTCAAATTTCTTTGAAAAAATTCCACCTTTTTTAGAATTACGTCTGCCTGTCTCTGCACACGAAAAATCAAAAACATTTTGAGCTAGACGGTTGAAATTTGTTACAGGGTTTTTACTTTAAATTTTTAGAATTCTGTGAAATTTCGAATAAAATCCATCCCGTGGAAGACTATCTGTACATCTGTCCTGATATACTTTAACACGATAATGACAAAACAAGGAAAGTCAAATGGATACAATTTGATGCACCGATTTAGCCTCAAATTGACACATATATCAATCTAAATGTCAGATATATTACGTTTGGTATCAAATTCGACAAAAAATTATCTATCAAGCATTTGTTCTTGTTTCTTATGGCACTTGCCATAGACAAGCTCGTTGAGGTAGTCAGCGATTTAAACCCAATAGGCGTTTCTTGTTTTTGTTGCAGAGCAAACTAGGGCCAAGATTATGACTTTTGCTACTCACTCATCACATTAGAGTGCACAGCCTATTTTTACAAAGGTGCACATTCACATACTTTACAGATATAACATAGAAGAACAACCATGTCCGAAATGGCGCTCAAACCCTGGACGGCCAGATCACGTTGAAGACGCTCTACCTCTATGCCAGGATACCGACTATTAACGATTTGCAGTTCGAAAAATAGTTAGATAGCAAAATTATTCACCTAATACAATTTTTTTATTGCTATGAAAAATAAATACACATAAATCTTTTAAGTCGAATTTCTTTCAAAAACTAATCTAAATCTCTTAACCATTATTCAGGCGTTTTTAACAATTAAATTTGAAAAATAAATAACTAAAACGTCAAAATGATGCACAGTCTTGAATGTCGAGTCACACTCGACATCGGACCCCCCAAAGGGTTACGCCTTGTAAACACAGTAACTTAAAAGTGCAACTATTTGAAGATATAAATATAGATTTGCGATCATGTGATTACAATTATAATTTTGTATCAAAGTTTATTTCAACCGGTCCGTAAAAATACTAAACACAAAATCTAAAACACAAATGCTATTTCTGATATTTGTGTATTAACCACATCTCAACGATTAATTACCGAATCGATTGTTTCTTAATAAATATTCGTCTTTGGTCCGATTAATAATTCATAAGCACATCTATCGGAGCGAGTGCTAAAAATTTCGGGTGAATTGATGATGATGATCTCGTGCCCACTTTATAACGGAAAGAGGGGGTGCCGTAGCTTCTGAGGGTATTCGGGTGTATTATTTACCACTAATTTACCCATTATTAATCGGTTAGTTAAGTCTTTAGTTTTGTTATGCTCTGTTTAATTTGATTATAAAATTAGCTATTTTTTATTGCATTGAAAATAGTGAAATGTTATTAATATAAAAGGAGAAAGCGTAAAAATTTGTAGAAAATGCTTTAATTATATTACGTAAATCCCTATTACGTATTTTTGCTTCTTTTCTTTAGTATTTAAATTTCACTATCTCTTTGCTTAATTCTGAATACTGTATAATTGTTTATTACCTTTCTGATTATATGGAAAACAGATTGAATATAAAAGGATTTTAACGATCATTTTGCATATTTAGAGCATTAACATAAGTTTCTTTATCAATTTACTTTTAAATAAAAAAAAATATTTTTTGGCTTTGCTTCTTTTATTGCCACAAGAGTTTATTTAATAATTTTTCTTTTTTGAAAAAAAATGTTAAGAACTTGCACCATATATATTGACAAGGTTTATTTTCTTATTATGTAAAAAAAAAATTCAACCGGTATGGATTGCCGAACCATACACATTTCAATGAGGAGTTATCGGATAAGTATGATGATTCTTTTGTTGTTGTGACTAATGGCACTTGCCGTGGACAAGCCCCCTCTGATACGATGAGCAGATTTTAAGCCTAAGAAATGTGTCTCTTTGTTTTACAAGTAGCGCCATGCGTACGACTAGGGCTTAGAGTACGACTTAACTACACACACACGT
This sequence comes from Argiope argentata, assembly GCA_026289955.1. Taxonomy (NCBI): domain Eukaryota; kingdom Metazoa; phylum Arthropoda; class Arachnida; order Araneae; family Araneidae; genus Argiope; species Argiope argentata. The sequence goes on from JAOUZG010052814.1 coordinate 3,703,775, forward strand.
CACAATTCTTTTTAGGGGGTAGACTTCATTCATGCAAATTTATTCATCTCAGATCGTAATTTAGACCTGGAACAGAGTACGATCACCTCTCACCCAGTACCCTCAGTGGTATTACTCTCGACATGGAGGACTTTGCGACCACGACAGATTTAACGAGCGCCAGCCCCCTCACACTCGGGGAATCTTTTGGCCGGTGAGTTTCGAGCTCGTAACCTAGGGAGCACGAATCCAACGCTCTACCAACCAGGCCATCCCGGGGTGGTTGCTGCTTCTTGATGATTCATGCTTTCCTTATAGGGTTTAATGATGTGGGATTGAAGGTTTAGATTCAATTATATCTGACGTGATGAGGGAACATAACTCGGAAGAATGGGCTGTTATTTTCTACCTATATTGACGTTATAATGGTCATTCAAATTTCCCTATATGTCTACATATGTTATTGCTGTTTTAATTACAGGACAGGAACACAATTTCCGAAAAACAAGACCTGATGAAGAATTGATATTTACACGATACGATTATCGCTCTATCATGCACTATGGCGACTTCGCTTTCTCCAAGCAACCCGGAGTGTACAAGACAATGGAAGCTAAAAACGGAAAGTACCTGTTGGAGCCTTACGACAAACCTGGCTTGAATGAGAACGATATTAAGATGGTGAAAAACCTTTACAAATGTAAATAATATATTGAAATTCTATTTATGTTTTTTGGTTTCTGTTATTTATATTCATGTTTTAAGTTGTTTAATAAATTTGCCTTTGTGAATTTTATAATTTCTGTTATGAACTCTTGCATGTTAAGTTATACACATAGTGTGAAAAACTAAAAATTTTAAATAGAGTTCAAATCTGATGGCGAAAGGTGTGTTCTAAATAAGAATATTCTTATCGCTTGTTCTTTATAATTATTGCTATTACAGCAAATACACTAATAAAATGTCATTAGTTAGAAGATTTTAAGCATATAGAAATAATTTTCTTGATATTTTTTAATACAAGAAGATAAATGAATGCAGGGGAAAGTAATCATAGGTCAAATTATTGAAGCCTATGCCAAAAGTGAGCGTCTTTTTACATGTTTGAGAATTCTAAGACAAATTACAAAATTATTTAAAGAAATAATTAGGAATAATTTCTTTTCTTCAATACTATATCTACTAATTAAGTTTTATTTCACATTTTTATTAATGTTGGAATCCAATAGATGGCGAATCTATCGCTTGATGATGATTTAATGAGAAAATTTTGCAATAGTTCTAAGTAATTATTTTCAGAAATATGTTACTAAGATTTTTTCTGTGGGTTTATTGAAAGACTGTACATAGCAAATGCCTTGCGATAAAATGCAAAGTTTAAAGCAGCGTATCACAGCTACTAAGGAAATTGTAACTCCTCAATTGTATCCAAAATGAGTATAGTTTGGATATATTTTTACGGAATTATCTTTATTCACTTATAGGGGAGGGGGAGGGTTTGGTGCGAAGACAATCAGAAGACCTAAATGGAAAACAACAACGATGTTCATTTGACAAGAACGCAAAGACGAATAGTACACAGATGGCAAATATGTACAGCCGAGACGAACACACAGCAGCTACACACTACAGAAGACAATATTCCATAATTAGTAATCGATTACAGCACACAAAGCAGTCAGACAGAATTTAGCAGGGGGGATAATCGGAGGTCCGCTCTAAAGTCTCTCCAAACGGCTAAAGTTCTCGCAGTCTCCTCACTTTAGCTGCCGACTTATTATCACACAACTGGCTATCCCTCACACTGCACGACACTTCTTTCACAGTAGACTACAGAACTCGGCACACAGATTTCATCACTCGCTTGAGTTACACATAACGCTGGCACTCCAACTTCGCTTCGATATCCCTTCGAAGATTCGTTACTTGTCTACGATTCCGACTATGCTTCAATGCACCCTGCAGTTTTAGACGGCCGGCCTAATATAGATCTCGGGAGGGGGGGGACTGAGAACCTTCTAGGAAAATCAGGGCATGCCTCAATTTCTAATGGACGGATCTTTAAAATTCTCGAAGTATCTAGTAATATCCATTTTACCGGCAAAGTAACCAAATACGTCTTCAAATTTGTCATCGTCAAATTCTGAGATCACTGACGCGGCTCCCGCTTAATACGCAACATGACTTGTCATAAAACAGTCTTTCTTACGATGACACTATTCGTGCTAGGAAGAAAAGTTACAGGTTTATAATTATATACATGATTGGGATTTATTACCTTGAGGATTCCTAATTAGGTAATTAAAGATGATTTTGTGTGGTTATACATTTTGTTTACATAATTTTGTAATCAATCCAAGGTTTCTTGAACACAGGGCAATACACTAGTTTCACAAATTTTCGAATGATGAAACCTGAGGACATTTTCCAGTTTCCTTTTGCATACTAACGATTCGTATTTTAAGTAATGATGAAATTGGAATACAAAGGATTCATGTTACTTATCGAATTTCCAGTTTCAGTTTGCTTTTCAGTTTTGTAATTGCTTAACTGCTAAAAACTATTCTCAAATTGTTTTTTTAAAGAACTGTCCTCGAGCTTTTATAAATTAAAATGTTTATAACTAAAGTAATATTTTAAAAGCCATTAAGAATATCTGTAGTGAAAAAATATATTTAACACCCAAAAAGTCTTTTAATCAGACAAGATGACTATCTCACATTATGCTACTATCCAAAAACGAACATAATAATTACCTTCAGTTTATTTTGTAAAAAATCTGTAGAAGTTGAGGGATCAAGATTTGAAGATAAGGAAAAGAAATAAAATAAGAAAGTTATGGCCGTATTTCGTATTGAATATTATCAGCAATCTTATAAGTCGTATTTTAATTTTTACTTGCTTAATCATTTTAAAATATTCCATTTCAGTTCTTTTTTCTCGTTTTTATCTGGCTTCCTTGATTGATTTAAATGAATTTGATAATTTTTTCTTTACGGAAGGTATGGAGCTACATCAATACATTTGTCACAATGGGCGAAATACTTTAAACGGAACAATTTTTTTTCACTGGAATTCATAGGAAACAGGATAATTTACACTATTCAGAAAAAATAGTTAAACAAATAAATAATAATCTAATTTCTTATTTACGATGCATACTTTTAAAAAAAGATAATTTTCCAAAAGATTTGTTTCAAAATTTAGCGCAAATAAGAATACATAATAATTGCTTAATGAATTTGGGGAAAGTATAGTTACCACCTTATAAGGGTGACGCTTATGAACTTACGATGCAATAATTTCCCATGTTTTCAGCATCCCCTTTATTTCCCTAGAAGTGCGTCATGTTTATTACTTCTTCCTTTCCAGATCAAATCTCCACTTCAGCTATTTGTTGTGACACAGAATACATCTCCATAAGTTAATTATTGGTTTGTTCTTCCATTAGCCTCTAGCCTCAAATAATCTTGGCCGTAGACCAAATATCACTCATTAAAGTTCCACGGGCACTTAAAAACATCGGAATCCCGTTCGAAAACGTTAAATTATTGAAATTTATTCCATACATATATAAAGATTCTCTTCAAAAGTGCGTTCAACACAGATTCATACAAGTCAATTCAGCGTATTGTCACTAGTTCTTTGAAACATCGCTCTCCAGCCGGCTTTCTGGCACAGAGGTAGCGCGTCTTCGTCAAGTTCCCGGTTTGGGCATGGTCGTTCTTTTGTGTGCTATCTGTGAAGTGTGTGATAGTAAAAGCCCCAGCCCTGTAAAAAGGGGCTGTGCAAGCGAATGTGACGAGTGTGTAGCTAAGACCTACTCTTGGCTCTAGTTGGCGCTACTTCAAAAACAAGAAACGCTTTTTTGTCTTAATTCTGTTGCTGTATCAGTGGCAACAGATACAAGACAAGTGGGCGGACTTGTCTATATGCGTCATATGGAGCAACAACATTGCTAGCTAAGCGAGCCACTTCGAAAAATTTTCTCTTTCTTGTTATATGAATAATTTGTTATGAGAGATTCTCATAAAGTTTTGACTGTAAATGTTTGAATTAACTTAATAATATTGAGACTAGAAATATCATAGATTTTGTGTGCTTAGAACAGCCAAATATGGGATATTGATTAAAATCTGATTGATGGAATGCTAAACATTTTTGTATATGAAAGAAAAGATTCATTCTCACACAATTTTTTGTTAAAAAAAAACTATTAAACATAAATGTTATTTTACTCCCGATTAAAAATGAAGTTCATATATTCTGTGCTCTAAAAATGCAATCAGAATTTTTATTTAAAATAATGTCGACTAAGAAATATTTTTCTATCAAATGAAATTAGAACTTACATATTTGACATTAAAAAAATCCAAATGAGCAATTCAAATGAATTATCTGGATTTCTCTGATAAATTCGAAATATACTACTTAATGTCTGTTCTCTCTTCTTGTACATAAAATTGTATAAAAAATAAATTAAGTAATTGGATAAAAAAATTGATTACACGCCACGAGTAGTCAAATTTTCTTTTTCAGAAAAAGAGTTTTGATATTTATGATATTGTGATGAAAACTGGATATAAATTTTGTTTATTTTTTTCTACCGATTAAATAAAAAACATGGCTTAGAACTTGATGAAAAGATAAATAACATATTTAATGAAAAGATCATGTATCAAATATTTCATTTCTTTAATACAGACTTTTTGCATGGTGGTGGTTACATAATAGGAAAAGTGCAGAAATACAAATGAATAGAGGAATTTGATTCAAAATTTGTTTGATTCAGAACTTTCAAGAATGTGCTTTTAAGTTTAGATAAAAAATATCTTAACTTTAAATGTTAGAACTTTCTATCAAATTTGTTTACGTAAGCGGTTAGTATTCAGATTCAATATTTGATGTGGATCTAAAATTTTCAGATGTTAAATCTATATTCCAAATTGTATTCACTTCATTCTTTACATTTTGCTGTTATCGTCTTCGTTAGCTTGGAGACACAATTATTTAAATGATTTCATTTTGAAATTTTATACCCCCTGTCTCTCATCAAATTTGAAAAAGAAAATGGCTCTAAAAGCCGTGTTTACATTAAAAACAAGGAATATAAAAAAAATTTAAAATCAATTCTTACTTAGATTAACAAAGAAAATTTTTATTTTAGTTAATTTTTATTAAACAATATCAATTGTTGCAATGTTCCGCTTTACAACGAAAGGGAGGGATACAGTAGCCACTGAGAGTAGGGGCCCCTTAGCAACAGTGGGAAAAAAACTGACTTCTACCTTATACAAATTTCAAGCCCTTTTTACGGGGCAAACTTATGCATGTCATTCATCCATCCACAGATCGTAATTTAGATCTGGAATAGAGAACGATCACCTCTGACCCAGTACCCCCTGTAGTATTACTCTCGATATGGAGGACTTAGTGATCACGACAGATTTAATGTCCACACTCACACACACAGCCTTCCGCTGGCGAATTAGAACTCGCAGTCTAATGTTGATAGATTTTTTTTGGTCAAAAGTTTAACGTTTAAAAGTGCTTGCCTTTCTTCTATTGTAAATCGCACATTGATGGAATATAGTGAATTTTGAAAAGGTTTTCTGAAATCAATGACCTTCTTCTCGTAAAATGAGATATGAAATGCAGATGAAGATAGGGACGTAGGTCAGATATTAGCCACCTGTAGCTTAGGAAAAGCAGGCCAGTACGGAGAATTTGAGAGTAAAATGGATGGATTATGTTCAAGACAGCAGTGGGAAACAGCAAATACTATCGATGCTGCCACGCTCAGTGGTAGAGGGGTGATCGGCCGCATACAAGAAGAAATAGAAAAGTTTAGCCATATTCTTTATATGGTAAAAGTTCATTTGGATTTTATGAAAAAATATGTAAATCTGAAAATATCGGGATAAATTTTGATCATACAGTTTATCAAAGAGTAATGTAATACGAATTTCCTGTCTATAAAAAAGAAAGAAGCCATTGGCAATTTTATGATTTTGTATTTATAAAAGTTTTACTTTTAGTTTTTGTAAATAATTTGACCAGCAAAGCCTTAGCAACAAGTTTATAGAACTTTTGGAAGAGCAGGTAAATATACTAAAAAAATAAAACCGACAACACTAAACATTTATTGCTTTTGAAGTTAAAAAGAAAAAAAAATGTTTTGTGCTTTTTTTTTTATTTCAGCAGAAGCAATATGAATTCATTTAATTGCGAAAGTTATTGAATAGAGATGCAAACCACTAAATTTTGATTGGATCTTATGATATCCTACATATTTACCGCTCCCCCTCTCCATGCATCGGAATTGATTAATTTTGATTTTCTACATATATGTTGCTTTTTCCCTAATATTACATTACTGTCTTTAGATTATTTATTGTTCGTAAAGAAAATATTTACTATAATTAAAGACACAGATATTTGTATAGAAAAAAGTAGTTATTGTTGTTGCTGCTTAGGACACTTGTCACATATTAAAAAGAGTTTCAACTTGTTTTGTTTCAGTAGCGGCGTCTAGGGCCAAGAGTACTTGTTGGCTACTTATTAACCCTGTCCATTTTTAGGGGGTGGACTTTATAAATACATTTCATTCATTCATACATTGATTGTAATTTAGACTAGAATCAGAGAACGCTCACATGCGTTAAAATAATCCCAATGACATTATTTTGTCTTGGAGGACTTGGTGGTGAAGACAGATTTGTACGTGCACCAGCCGCCATGTACACTGAGAGTAATCCAGCCATCGTAGTTAGATTGCATCCCAAGGAACGCGATTCCAAAGTTAAATCAACAACCTATTTCCGCCTTAGAAAACGATTGCTAAATATAGCTAAACAAATATTAATTAATATCACTTCATATGCACTTAGGTATGTATTGATGGAAATAATTCTTAAAGTAAAGTGAAAGGTCATAGTTGATTACTTGTGATAAAAGTTGCATTGTGAGTGGAATTTTTCTTGTAAAAAGACCTAAAACAACGGAAACACAGTTTCATGCAGTTGAATAAGTTAAACGGACATTTCAATACTAAAAATATTTAGCAATGGCTAAATTTTCTCGATGACGAAACGATAGTATTGAATTATGATTTTATTCATCACAAAAATTTCTAAGTGAGATAAAATTTGAATATTATCACTCCTATAGTACCATTTTCTACATAATTAGTCATTACAAGAAACTGAAACATTCCACAAGAAGGCATTCACATACATTTTTAATAAATATTAGATCAACGACAGTTTCTACAGACACGTGGCTTTAGCAAGATTGGTGACAAAAAGAAATTTTGGAAAATACAAGAGTTAGAATCCTTCTTTGCTCCGTTAGGAAGCGAAATCTGAAGAGTCTTCTGGTAAACATGTGAATCATTAAAGCATATTAACACAAAGAAAGATTAAATTATTTATTGGTTTTTTTATTGCAAATAAATAATCACTGGAGTAATTTATTGACATTTGTACAGTTTCTTAACCAAATCGATGTCGACGCCGTTGAGTCCTGGCTTTTCGTAGGGCTCCTTGAGGGGAGTGCCGTTCTTAGCTTCCATGGTCTTTAGCTTGCGGGGTTGTTTGGAGAAGGCGTAGTTGCCGTAGTGCATAATGGAAGTGTAGTCGTATGAGGCCCATTTCAGTTCTTTGTGGGCGGGTGTCTTCTCAAAATTGCTCATTTTTCCTGTAAAAATAGAGAAAAGGGGAAAATTGTAATACGTATACATTCAAAGATTTCATTGTTTTCGATTCAAGTACAACTTTATTTGAAAAGAGAATTGAATCTTTTCTTAAAAATTTAATTATTCAAAAGGCTTTTGAAATTTGGAATGTGATCTTATATATGTGTCTGAAATATCTAACTGGCAATGATTAACATATTCATCCCCTCGATTCCTGCATGATATTTAGACTATGTGTAATTAAATGGTCCCTTCTTTATTAGCTTTTGACTAAAATTGAGAAAGGGTCGTCTAATTAGATGATTCGATTGAGTTGCATAGCAGGCATAAATCAGAAGTTATTCACTAGGTAATGAGCGTTTTAAATCTATTTTTACTCTCATGAAAATTATGTTTGATGCTTATGATCTTTATTATTTTACATTTTCCTACCGCTGGCTGAATGGAACATTTGACGAGAACTCATCAGATAATTTCTAATAACATTTTGCCAGAGCTAAAGAAATTAAATGGTTAACAGACTAATCACCCATATCTCGCCTACACATAAGATTTCAAAAAGTAAAGGAATAATGACGGATCTTCTTTAAGATCTGACTTTCGAAAATATTTCTAGATTTTTTGTTGGCCTTTTGGAAAACTTATATAAAGCGAGAAGCTTAAATTAGTGGTTCGTTTTGGTTTATGAAAGTTTATATCATGAGTGATATTTCAAAAGTGATTGAATTTCTTTGACGTTTAAATTAAAATAATTAATTACCCTTGACGGAAAAATCAAACAATGGAAAATCAGTTAGATTGAAACAATTTCATTATTTAATTAATCTTAACGATTCTTCAATTTAGATCTAACGAAGTTTTTCTCATTTAGTGCCAAAATACAATGTGGTTATAATTAAAGATTCACTTTGAGATAGTCATAAGAGGAAAAGTGCTAAACCAGATGTTATCAAACTTGGTAATAATTTAAACGAGGCCATGAAAATTTCTTTTTAACCAAAAAAATATAAAGTTCAAAAACTCTCCACCGAGTAGATAATTGGATTGTATCAATATTGTTAAGCAAAATATGATATAAAGACCCCGGTTTAAATTATGTTTAATACTTTCTGAAATGGGTTATAAAGCATGTTCAATGTGTGTCATCTCAAAAACACTGTTTATGATGATAATCTAAACAATTTGGGTGAACTAAAACTTACTATATACCAACATATGTGAAACATTCTTCCTGAAGTGCTAAGAGATACTTTTGAGAATGCGATTTAACTTGCTTTCAGAAAATGTTACATGCTTTGCTGCACGTTTCAGAAAATATTAAATACATTTTACACCGATGTCTTCATGTCCTATTTTGCTTAAAAATATTGAATTCGGCGCTATTTCTTCTTTTATGTGAATTTTTTTTGGTGCAAAAGAAATTCCCATGACATCTTTTAAACTAATAACAAATGTGACAATATTTAGTCCAGTAATATTTCTTTTAGGACCATTTCAAAGTGGAACTTTAACTATAACAACCATGCATATCTTTGTTTCTATTTTGGTTTCACTTTAGAGAAATGAGAAGCTTCAAACCATAATGGTAATAGAATTAAATTTCTTTATTATACGTATTATTTCAGTAAAATAATGAATTTTCCTTAATTTATCTAAGAAATTTAAATATATTGTTATAAATCAAAGAATCGAGAAAAATGGCACACTAGCTGAAAGAAAAAATAAACATAAATGCATCTTGTTTTTACAATCCTTAATATGTAAAAAGAAGACATGGCCTGATAGAGATTCGAAACATACGAAAGATTCTGTTAAGGGAATATTTCTAGAATAATTGATATATTATTTATATATTAAACATCTATATATTAAATTAAATATATATAAAAACTGTGTATTATTTGTCTATATATTAAGCAGTATTGAATGAATTTTTTTATGTCAGTATAGACTTCTAATTATTGGTGTAATTTGATTTTTTTAAAAAATATTACAATTGTTGCTTGAAAGTTTTTTGTCTGAATTTATAATTCAATATTTTATAATCTAACATGGCAATAAACAATAAGTTTAAATTGAAATTCAAGATCAAAAGTGAAAGAGATATAATGAATGATTATGTATTTCTATTATTTCTATCCTAATGTATTTCTATTTAGTTTTTTTTAAAAAATTGAAATAATTTACTTAACCTGTTTGCTTGTGTGTTTATAATATTGGTATATTCTATTTGGATTCTATTTTCTTTTTATATTTGCTTTACCTGTTTGCTTATATGCTTATTATACTGCTTTATTCTTTTTTACGATATTTTATATGATCTAATCAATAGATGTAATCCGTTTGGATTCAAATTTATTATTATATTTCTGTGTAATTAATTTGTCTCTAAGGTCTCAATTTTCTGGGATTTTCGGGTCACGAGGGGTCATTTTTTTGACAAAATTGTCAGATCCCTCACAGAAAAAATCTCTGGTTCAAATCCCTGCCTGAGGGTGACCCTTGAAAAAGTCTTCAGGCCGGATTTATTATATTTCTTTCACTTTTGATCTTGAATTTCACTTTAAACTTATTGTTTATTGCCTTGCTAGATTAAATCATTGGTATTCTAGTAGTAGCAGCATTAGCGCTCTCAAATATAATGTTCTTTTTAATTCTTAATATTTTGGTTAAAAAATTTGATATTTTTTCCATATTTATCTTTGTTATGATAAATAATATTATATAACTCTCTTTTCATGAAAGAATATATTTTTCATCAAAATGCCTGAAAATGTCTTAAATAGTCTTTTTCTCAAAATATCTCATTACATTTTTTTGCAAAGAATTACGAATTGTTAATAACTGATCTTCAAATATGTTTGTTTTAATGCTATTTCACAATTTTAGATGCTGTTTTCTGAAAATTCTAATTTTTCATATAATGTTTCTAGAAAAACCTCATAGATTAAATTCCAATGTATATTTACTGATCAAATTTGGTAAAGTAATTTCTTAGTATTTTCTGCAATTCCTAAGTTTGATAATAAGTAATCTATTCATTTATCAATGTTTTATAGTTGGTTTAGTGCTTCATACTCCTTTTTACCCCCACCCCCACCCCCAAAAAAGCCCTATTATTTCGTTTTTGCCATTTAAATAATACATTTTGGTTTCGTGGTAGTATTTTCATTGTTTTATTTTATTTAAATATTCAAAAATACAGCTATTTTCGATTCATTTTTCAACAAATTCGTCTCTAATGCAGTAATGTAACTCGATAACATTTTTTTTTTGAGAATACTGAATAGAATGTTGAAAAATATTTTCAAATTATTAAGTTCTTTATATTTGCATTTATATATTTATTTTAATTTTTAATTTGTCTAGTGATGTACTTCTTAAAATGCATCATTAGTTACTCATGAAAATTGAGTAATTGATTACATTACCTGAGATGACATTGTTGGGGTAGACCTTTAAGTATTGATCTCTGTCCGATCGTTGATGCTCATGGAACAAACCAAGGGCATGTCCAAGCTCGTGGACAATGGTTCCTACGTATTCGCAGCCTCGGCCAAGGGACAATTCTTGAGCACCACCAACTCGGCCAATGTAAGAGTAGCATCTACAGGCGCAAAACAACAACAAAGTTTTGTCATTTTGTTGTGGATAAAAAAATCACATATAGAAGTCATCAGATATTCAATAGCGAATTTTTTTTTATTTAGAATGAAAATTTTATTTAACACAACATTCATTAAAATTTGAAAGATATAACATTTAGAATATTTTTCAATATAAAATGCGATCACTGAAACTGTGACTGTATTTGTAAAACCCCTATTTTTTGACAAATATAGCGGCCTCATGCGCGAATGAAGTTAGCTGGAGTCAAATGCAAACCGAAAGCGCGATTCTCACTTTCATGCTTTCTATAAAAATGCCAAATATTATTCTGAACTATAACTACCTTAAAGTGTTACTAATTTTAACTTTCTTGTTCTTTTCATTTTTGAGTAATCGTGTCCACACGCAAACGAATAGACGGAAGAACTCTAAAAAGTAACTTAAAATTTAATCGATATCTATAAATATCTTGCGATACCTTTCTGTGATCTAAATATCGATAAAGATAACTACAGTTATAAAGTCCTGGTTGCTTTAAGTCTATTAAAATGCATTTTAAAAACCAGTAGATGTAGTCTCTCTATGACTTTGTAGCTTACTGTTTAATAAATTGTCGAGCCAGAAAGCGGCCTACCTGGTATTGGCGTATAACAAATACGAAATATTGGCGTGAATTAACCTTTTTAAAGAATCTATCGTGCCATTAGCTTATTTGGCGATTAATCCCTGGCATACGTTAATAGTACACAAATAACGAATTAACATTGTAAATAATTTTTTCTGGGTACTTACGTATTAGATCGTCGATGCCAATGGTCGCCAACGGTTTAGTAATTTATTGTCAACGGTTTCAAATTTGGCGATGAACCGAACAGGGAAACCAACAAAAGGATGCCGACAGTTAAGGTTTGAACAATTTTTTAAATAATGGGGATTCTCTGCGTTTATTAGTGGTTTAGCAACTCAGTGGCGAGTCTTCAAATTTGGCTATAAAGATCGACGGTCTAATACGTAAGTACCTTTTTTCTGAACCAATTAAAACAAAAATCTGAAACAAAAGTGCTCTTGTAATAACATAATACCACACCAAATTTGATATATTAAAGTCATTGCGTATTTGAATTCTCGCGTTTACATATTTCTGAAAGTATAGATCGATGCACAGTCAACCGGACAGTCGACATTAGTTAGATTTGGTTCAAAATCCGACAAATGTCGACACTCTAGATGTTAAATCTGAGCAACGAATCTTATACATCTAAACTTTCTTAGTTTTGTAATTATCATTAACACCCGGACAGACTGATTTCCCTAGAACAGATTTTATTCAAAATTTGATAGTAATCTCCAAATTTGGCTGAAATTTCAACCGTTTAGCTCAAAGTGTGTTTGAGTTACCTTTGCACACACAGGTTGACTGACTGACATTCTCTAAAAATGTATTTTTTGAACCTGCGAAGTCTAAAACTTGGGATTCATTAAAGTCATGAATTCGAAATTTTTAACGATTACTCTACTTCCTTTATAGTAAGTAAACTGAAAAGTAATGGAATACGCTAAAGCAATCTCAACTTTAAAGCAAATATACTTAATATTCAGCGATGTGATAAAATCTTAACAGTAAATAGTAAAATTTTTAAATACGCACCCTCCTTTCTTGACTATGTTGATGTAGTTCCTCTCATTTGTTCTCTTGACGAATTTGATGCAAGTATTTTTGTGATACTGTTCCATAGCTCTGAGAATGAGTGGCTCGATGTTCTCTATAAAAGAAATGAGGGACAAAATATAATCATATGTTTATCCCTTTATTTACTGTCGGTACTTAAATGACCAACTAAATTCGGATTATACCTTCTTATTATGACTGTTTTTGCATATGATATACAAAAGAATAGGGAGAATATAATACACACAGCAAAAGGTTAATATAAGTAAAGGTAGGAATGAAAAGTATTTAATTAATAGTTAAGTTAAATTAATGAAGTTATTTCTATTAATTAAATTTTTTTTCTTGGGTTCTTAGGTTCGGCAAGGAAACTTAACTACTGGTGCAAAGGTAGTTAAAATCGATCACATTTACTGATATTGCATAAAATATTTTTTGCACCACTTCTGAAATCTTTTTTTTGCTGCTTTAACTAATTATACAAACGTTCGATGCGTCATTGTAAGTTAAAATAAAATAGCACTGTCAGAAATGGCACGGCATTTAAATACACATAAAAAGAAAAGAAATGAAAAAATATTTAATGGGTTACAAATCATGGTGAATTATTGACTAAGAATTCAACAAATGGCACATTTTTCGCGTTTCCCCACTTAACGGGGTAGAATCAGTGAAAAGGGATAGCCTCGGGATAGTGAAAAGAACAGTACTCTGAAGAGTTTATTAAAGAACTCTATTAGATCTAAATAAGACCACAAAGAATTATTCGAAATTTGCATGAGGTAAACTCTGTTAGTACAAGGCATTGCACGGTACTGCTCGATTTTCTAATGTTTTGAAGATATCAAAACCATATTTTCGGTTATTTTATGCTAATAAGGAACTATTTATTTCATGATTTTTAGTATACTCACTTTAACTTTCTCAGTGATAGATTTTATAAGATAAAAATTAAAATATGCAATTTGTACTTACTGACAGATCCATCAATAACGTAAGGAACAGTGGCTTTTCCTGGATATCCTGGCCAGCGGTACCTTTCATCTCTGATGCCAGCCTGAAAGGAATAAAACGTATAATTTTAAATTATCCTGATAATTCGTAAATCAATTATTCTTTCAATATACACTACAGAAATGATATCCGTTTTAATAAAAATAAACTAATCTAATCTTAGTTTGGATGAGACAATATCACAGTCCCACCAGAATAAAAGTGTAAAAAGGTGTAAACCTGACAATAAAATAATAATTCATTGTGTTATATTATTTATTATATTCTGGGTATAGTAAAGACTTATAAACGTATAAAAGTAATAAATAAAAAATAATGTTTGTCGGGTTAATATTTTAGACGTATAAAAAATCACAAATAAATCAAATATCAAAAGCGATAGCTTCCTAAACTTATAAACTATAATTTGTTACCTAAATTAGAAGAATAAGGTTAAAATATAGAAATTTTGCTTTATTTTTACTATTTTTTATAGAAAATTTAATCTTGCCTATCTTAATAGTATAATAAATGAATTCTAAAGACTGAACGCACTTTTTTGTATTTGTATTAAAAACTAAATGCATTTGCATTAAAAACTAAACGAAATTTTTTGAATGATCTCTAGCATGTAAGAGTGGTGATTAGGAATGAAAGTAATAAATTAAAGTTTTACTTATATAAAATGGTTTTCTCAGATATATTTTCCGATATTATCATGTAATAAATCTTCTACCCCAGTTACGTCTTACAAAGTATTTTAACTGTAATCCTAATTTCAAGGGAGTTAGTTTAATCACTTTTTGCTAACAAATGAGACTCTTCTAAACCAGTGATTTTATATCTATAGAATTCTATGAAAGATAATTTTCATTGAAATGTTGTAATCACTAAATTGATGATCGATTTCTATAATTCGGAGGGCCCCAAGGGCGTGTGGATAAAACTTATCTTTTGAACCTGAGGATTTCAGGTCCAAGACCCGAATCCGCCTAGGAACTGACATGTAAGTAGGCTTTGTGCACGTTAAATTCTTCTGAACCTTCTTGCTGGTGTAGTGTAAAAGTTTGGATAGGGTTGCCAGTTCAGATGCCTTCCTCGTCATTTGACAAAGGTTTAAAATTAAGGTTTGTCCCAAAATAGCCCTAGTGTTACTTTAAACCTGAAGGTTAATATTAATAAACTTCTATAATTTAGGGTTTGCCGAAAGAAAAACTTCAAGGCTAATCTTTTAAAATAACAACAATCTGGGAATTGTTTTACGAATATTTGAAATCAGCCTATTGAACAAAATAAAAACAGAGTTCTTTAAATCAAATCAAAATCAGTGGATGAAAAGATAGTTCTAGTTTCTAGCAATTCGCTTTCTAACATATCATTGGTAAAATAAAATATAGGTTTTCAAAGAGACATAATGATATTATGGAAACTAAATTATTGCTAACTGTAACAGTACCTTAAAATGTGTCTTTTAGCTAATCAATATTTAGACTTACACTTTCGGGCCAATCTTCGTCAAATCTCATATCACCATCTTCACCTTGCAGAGCCTGCATGGCGATATCTGTAAAAGATGAAATCTATTAATTTTGGAGGAATTGAAATAGACTGTAATATGATTCATCAGTTTTAGAATATATATATATCTTCTTTATATGAAAGTATGGAAGAAAGTTCTAAAGAGGCCTCCTCGCCAAGTTTTATTAATGGTACGAGCGTTTTCACCAATAATTTGAAACTAGCAAACATAATTTATTATATATTGAATCTGTTGAATTCCTACACATGGGAATCGGTGTTTTCTTTAAAGTTTCACAACTGCTGGTTATACTCTGAGAAATATTGTCCAAATGAAAAAATACAGCTTTAATCCTTTGACTACACAGTTATTTTAAAATTTTGTTTCGTTTAATCCGTGTTTGTATATCTTAAATACAGAATCCGTATTTCTATCTGTTAATTTGCTATCTGTGTAGTAAGTTAAATATTGTAAGCAATTAAATACAAATATTTTTTTTCTCATTTTATAAATGTATTATTTTATACTAAACTTATTTATAGAAAAAAGTTTATATAAAACAACTGTATTTTCAAAGAAAAGTATGATAAGAAAAGTATTTCAAAAAGATAAGAAAAGTATGATAAACCTTGTTTTTTAATTTAAATTAAAATTAACTCAAAACTGCTACTAACTTGGATAAATTCAATAATTTGGATAAAATCAATAAAAATCTAACAAATTATCTTTGGATAAAATTGGTGTAAAATCGGGTGCTACCTCATCATTTGAGGGCGAATCAAATTTACTCGGTCCGACCCATAAATCCCTAATGTTGCTTTTAAACCGGAGGTATTAGACTACACTGAGCTGTCATTTCCTTCCTAATTTTGTGAACTAAGCTCTAATTAATTTAGAAATGCATTTAATTAGCAAATTGAGGATGAAGATTCGAAGTATGCAATGTTAAATTTCCTCTTCTTTTGTAGTTAAATGAACAAGGATCTCAACTAATTTAGAACCGATTCTAATTTTTCTTTTGAATAAAATCAAATGAAATGAATTTTGCATAAAACTGAAGGAAAATCTAAGTTTGAAGTAAGCAGGAATAAATTTTTATCCTCGTGTTTGATATCGACGAGGATTTGAATGATTTCAGAATTATAGAAAGAAAGAAAACGTTCTTGGATTTAAAGGGAAAAATTCGTCACTTACGCGCTTCCCGCCAACTCTGAGGTCCATATGGACTCACTTCGTAGGGCTCCTGGTCGGCATAGGGCCCCTGGTCTGCCCCGGCGATGTTAACGGGTTCCTGATCTAAAGGCGCATGGAAGGGCCTTGTGAAGAAAGCGGCCAACGAAAGGAGTAGCTTCCACAACATTTCGAATCTGGACAACTGCGTGTGTCGTTTGCAGAGAGAAGTACTCTTAAATACACGTCGCTATCTCTCCATCTTGCAACGCTCAGCGTCTTTTTGATCATGATGTAGCTGAATTAGAAGTATTTCTGAAATGTATACGTTGGCATTAATTTTTGCTAACTTTTCTTAAAATTTATTCTTAAAAGTGTTCATTCAACAACACAGTCAAGAGACGTATACAATATTTTGCTTCATTTGTGTCTGGACTAAACGAAAAGCGGATCAATAGATGCGGATTGGATAAACATTTCAGATCTCGAGTTTAGATGAATGCTTACTAGTTATAAATGTATTTCTGCTCCAGGAATTATTAGTGCTATTGCTTAAATATGTTGTACCATGAGAAACGAGACTATACCTAAAAGTGGTCATTCAACAACACGGTAAAGAGACGTATACTTTATTTCGCTTCATTTGTGTTTGAACTAAACTGAGAGCGAATGAATAGATGCGGATTTGATAAACATTTTAAATCACGAGTTAAACTGACTGAAACAACATACAAATGTATTTCAGTTCCTGGAATTATTATAGCCATTGTTAAAATGTGTTGTATCATAAGAAATAAGCTTCTTTTTCAAAGTTTAATTTAAAGGCTAAATATTCCAATTGTGAAAATCAACTAAAAAAAATCGGACTTACGCCCAAAATATTTTGCATACTTCTTTATAAAGGATTATTCCTTTCTGTTCCAGCATAAATAGAGCAGGGTCGTGAACATCATAAGCAGTTTTATTCCCATGAGCGTTTTATCTTTAGAAGCATTGTGAAGAAACTAGTATGCATTTTGTACATGATTTTGTCCGCCTATTTGGACCAAAATTTGATACAAAATTAAAATGTTAGCAATATTACTCACCAAATATTTTATAATAATTGTGTTTTTCGAGTTTTCGCTTTTGCCTACAGGCGAAAGTTTAGGCTGTTAATTCTTTGATAAATTTGATTGAAAATTTTGTATATTCTGCACTTTAGATGTCAAAACTTTCAACTACACATTGTGTTACAAATTGTATGAAGTTTAATTTTTTTAGCTGTTTATGTTAATGTTGTTTCTTATAGTACTTGCCATGGACAAGCTCGCTGTATATAGTCAATGATATAAGCCCAATCAGCGTCTCTTATTTTTTTTAGTAACGCCAACTATTGCTGAGAATATGACTTCTGCTACTCACTCATCACAGCTTGCACAACCCCTTTTTGCAGAGGATCACATCCTCACACCTCACTAATAGAACACAGTAGAGCAAACATGCCGGAACCGGGACGCCCAGATCACGAGAAAGGCGTGCTACCTCTATGCCAGGAAGCCGTCTTAATTATTTATTCTTTATAGTAATAAAATTCATTTACAATCCCAAAGGAAGACAAACATACTTGATGTTAATGGTTGTGTTAAAATACAAAATATTAAAAATATGACCCAAACTCATTCGGCTGTCTTAAGGAGGTTTTGAATTATCATGTTAACAGGCAGGCCTTATTCCAAAAATGAGTTTTTCATTCTTAAGGATATCTGAAATTCGGAAATTCAAAAATTGTTTTTTTTATCATAAAGAGATCTGGAACGGCGGCTCCTCAAATTCTCTAGTTAGAATATTTTGATGATTTCAATATTTTCTTTTTGTGTACTTCGTATACGAAAACGCAGAACTATAAATTATTTGCTACATTTCCCCATAATTTAAGTAAAGGGAAAGCAAGGCATTTAATTTTGATTCAAAATTTGATGTTTGACTCAAATAATTTGCTTCAAAATTTGTTAAAAATCTAATCTTTAGATGTTAAAACTTAGTAGTAAATTCGCTAATGCAAGCGTTTGCTGTTCATTCAGACCAGGATAGCCTTGTTGGTATGATTTCGTTCCAGATCTTTGGTCGTTTTCTGTTCCAGATCTAAATAACGATCTGTGAACAAAATACATGAAGGAAACCCGCCCCTTAGAAAAGATTTGGAACATGTGCGAGCTAGAAGTTAGACTTTTGACGTTGGGTGATCAGGGGTCAATACACTCAGAAGTTAGTGTATCCCTCCTTCCGTTGTAAAATAGAACAAGAACAAGAGAACTTTTTTATTCAACATTTGATTCGGGTCTAAAGTTTTCAGACGTTAAATTTATATTCTAAATTTTATCCACTTCATTCTTTGCATTTTTCTGCTATCGTGAAGTTTAGCTTGGGTGACACACTTGTAGTAAAGGATTTTATTTTGCAATTTTGTACTCCTTACCCTTCATCAGAGATGAGCAAACAAAAGTTATAAAAGCCATGGTTTTCATCAAAAATCAGTGGTATAAATTTCACCAAGACTTTCTCATAAGCTCTCCAGTTAATGCCTTTATCTTCTTCCCTCTTAATTCTGCTTGGCTATCCTGGATAACATTAATCGTGTGTTAATGTCAGAAATATTACTCACGTTTTTTAATTACAGATAAGAAATAAATTTGAGAAGTAAGAAATTTATTTGAAATTTTTTTTCGAGACAACGTTTTTAAAGAGTTATGAAACTGACACTGAAAGGAATAAAGCACCGGAGATAAGTTGGGTTGTAGAGTGCTCCAGGTAATGGACCTTTGTTGTTGTATAGTACTAAATGCGAGTAGTTTAAATAGTGATAATAATATTCTGCCATCTTTTGCCTTGTTTAATAGATATACAGTTAAGTTGGGCTTTGATATTTAGCCATATGATTAAGATATCAAAACTCTTGCCAAAATTTTATTTATTCAGTTGGAAAATAATGGTTAATATATATATGAAAATATATATTTCCATATAATCATTATGAATTTCTTAAGTGAAATGAAAAAATAATAATTTCAAATGTATATTTCTTAAAGAAATTGAACTGAGACTTGCAGCATATTCTTCTACATTTTCAAGGAAACGTTGTTGTTGTGTTGTGACTTACGGCACTTGCCTATGGGCAAGCTCCCCGCCGATACAGCAGCGGATATAAGCCGAAAGGAGCATCTCTAGTTGTTGAAGCAACACCAACTAGGGCCGAGAGTACGACTTAGCTACACACTCACCACATTTGCTTGCACAGTCCCTTTCTACAGGGGGGGGGGACAGTCCCACATTTTTCAGATAGAACACAGAAGAACAAACATGCCCGAACCTCGACTCGAACCTGGGACTCCCAGAACACGAGGAAGACGCGCTACCTCTGTGCCAGAAAGCTGGCCAAGGAAACGTATTTTAAATAAACTACATCAAGAAATATTTTACAGTTATCGCTTGTTGTAGCTTAAGCGATATACGACAGATTGAAATATTTCATTGTTCAGCTTTCTCAAGATAATTCTGGAAGTTGCCCCTAGATAGAGCCACAGGAAACGAGGAACTGCTTTAAAAATGTTTTATTCATTAATTACTTTAGTTTATTTTTATTTTTAATTAATTCAATAATTCCTTATGTATTTTTTTCTTGTGAATCTTCATGTCTTAGTTAGTTACTTTTATTCTTAAAGTTGACTGCGTACTACTCATATTGTATCTATAAGAGGATGTTGTGAAGTGATTACGTGTCATTAGGGAATAAAGTCAAGTTTTGTTTGGAATGAGGTAATAATTCTTATGTGTGTTTTATGGTGGTTTTTTTTCTTTCTTATATGTCTATTTCTAAAGGGTATACAGTCCGCTCTTTATAGCAGAATCTGTGAGGTCATTCTCCATTCATCATAACTCACATGTTTTTGCATCATTGACATGTGGGGAATGGTTAAATCAATCTTTTGCTATTCATTAACAAATGACGATAATGATGCACTGCCAACATGAGAGGAGCATTTTTTGCTAATATGGACTATGCCAAAAAACCTTATAAAATTTTTAAACTTTGCTTAAAAGGAATTCATTTTTACTCGATTCCTTGTTGAAACTGTATCCGAATAGATAAGTAATGAATAAAATAATAATTTTTAGACGTATTTTACCGTTATGGTTTTTTTATTATGACTTAAAAGAAGTTACGCAGGTTGAGATAACTTGTTAGATAAGGTATGAGATTCAAATTCCTTTGGTTGTGAGTTTAAACCGCTGCCTGGAGATTCTACGTGTATATGGTAGCTGGTGACACATAAATCTGTCGTAGTTGCAAAATCCCCCAAGTCGAGACAGAACCACTGGGGGTACAGAATTAAAGTGATCGTTCTCTGATTCAGGTCTAAACTACAATCTGTGAAAGAAAATCAGTCCCCCTCCCTTGAAAAGTGTTGTGTCGCATTAACAGCTAAGACATCCTCTTTACCTTAGATGGCGTCATTGAAAGAAGAGACGCTGGAATTCGGCTTAAAATTGCTGCCCCTTTCAGCGAACTTATCTATGACGAGTGTGAAAAGCAACAACAATAATTATGTAACCGAAGGGGACGAACTTTTTAAAATTATATAATTATAAACATGCATTTCTCAAATTTTGATAACCATTAAATGTCTACTGAGGTGAGTGTAGAAACAACAAAGCCACTTGAAAAACTAGTGACAATGAAAGCGATTGTTATAAGGAATTTGCACACGATTTCTATCTAAAATAATTTTAATCGAAATAATCGATTGAGACTGATTATTCGGGTTGAAAAGAAGACTTAATGAATCTCGGTTGCCCATTTATCTTGCAATTTGATATTCAAAATTTAAAATGATTACCCTTCGACCCTCTCAGAAATCATAAATTGCAGACATGATGGCGAATAAAGTTTTATTTAATGCCAAATGTAGCAGAATTCAAAACTAAGTGCTTTTCTAATCATTTTTTTGTTTGATGAATTTATTGCAAAGTAGAACACTTAAAGCATCAAATTACGAGCTCCGGTTTTTCATCGGTTTCTTTTTTCTTTTTTTTTATTTGAGAAATTTTCTTGTTTTGAATTTAAATATGTTTCGTTAGTATTCAAAAGTTCACTTTCTTTGATTAGTCTTAAAGTAAGTTTAAAAGTTCTAACTTATTTAGTTGTTTACTTTAAAATGTATCACCTTTTCCTTTTCATAACCATTTTACCATAGAGAGGATGGTCTAGATAGTATATTCAGTCAGTTTTATCACAAGCGTCTCTTATGGAACAGTTGTAATTCAGATCGTAGGAAGTTGCTGATATTTCTATAAGAGTTTATGATATTCAGTGGGATTTTTTTTTAAATATAAAATATTCTATACAGATTTCCCACTTAAATCCTCTCTCCCTTCTCTTCCTGAAGAAGTGTTTGGATCCATTAAAAGAGAGCATAGGTAGAGTAAAACGGTTATACGCTACATTTGGCAAAAAATTTATTGTTAGCTTTCATATTTCGAAAACAGTGTAAAAATGTTGGAAAGTGTCAACTAAAATATTGTAGGATGTTATCGATTTAGAACAAAAAAGTTTACCCGGGCTCACTTTAATACAAAAAACAGAAAGTTTTAAGCCCAAATATGTCTGTTCGTATTTTATGAAATTTCGACATCAGAAAATAATTATTCTGTTTTGTGACAATTCTGTTCTGGACAATTGTTCCGGAAATAACTGAAACATTAAGTATACCCGACATTTTTGCCAATAATACAATAATTTCGATAGTGTTGCTTACATCAACTCTTATGTGAAAAGTTATGCATGCAAAAAGCGATCCAAATTTGAGTTGTAGGAGGATTTGTGATGACGGTGGAAAATAAAGAAATTTTGAGGACATTATCTATTACCTCCCTTTTTTATACCTTGTGTGAACTATAATTTCAAAAATTCCAATCAAATAAATGTGTATTTTGAGGATTTATCCATGCGTTTAAAGGGATACTGGGCAGACTCTGTTGCGCATTTGGGGGATTTATTCACTTAGAGTTATGAAAATAATTTTCTCTTTTTGTTTCATATTACCCAATATAAATTTATCGGAAATAAAACTTGAATATTTTTTTATTTTTATATAAATGCTAAATATTTAGAAATATTTTTATGCGCATTTACGCAATTTTCAGGACAATTATATAGCTTTCGAAACTTAAAATTTACTTTCAACTATCTAAAAAAATTCGAAGTATAAAATGTGTACCTTATTTTCTTTTAATGCTTAACCGAAATCTTTATAATCGATATCATTTAATTTCTTCACAAATTAAGACACATAGAACATTTCAAAGATATTTAAATCAGATCGTTATATAATTTAAAGGAAATTAATTAAAATGCTTTTTTTTCACTGGGCTTGTAAAATATTCATTTTATTAAACGATGTTATCTAACAACACTATTTTAGTTGAATATAAAGATGTATTTTGGCGAGGGAACGATAAAAATAAAGTTAAGAGCTTCTGTCTATATTGTCGTACTTTAATGTCCACTATCCCCTTAAAATGACTCTGTGCATAATCTATGAACATCCTGGGATTTTGTAATTACCTTTCCCGTCTATTATTCCCTTTTCCAGATAGGAATGGTAATTCTGAAGTTTATCACCAGGGATCCCTTAAGTTGTTTCATGATACACCAAACAGCAATTTTACTTTACTCAGACATCATTTTCAAGGCTGAAGACGTCGTTATGAAATTAAGAGATGATTTAAAGGATTTAAAGGGACATTCTGTATATTTGGCTGTAAAACCGAAAAAGAAGAGATTTATAACATTTCATAAATGCTACCAAATATAATTAAAAAAATTAATAAATTAATAAAATTAATTATTTCTAATACTTTTGTTGTTGTTACTTATGGCACTTGTCTATGGACAAGCCCCCAGCTAATACAGCAGCAGATTTAAGCAGAAAGTAACGTCTCTTGTTTTTGAAGTAGCGCCAACTAGGGCCAAGAGTACGACTTAGCTATACACTCATCACATTCGCTCGTACAGCCCTTTTTTACGGGGGAGGGCACATTCACTCATCTCGCAGATAGCGCACAGAAGAACAACCATGTCCGAATCGGGACTCCCAGAACACGAGGAAGACGCGCTACCTCTGTGCCAGAAAGCTGGCTCAAATACTTATACTTACTCGAATAACGACACGTTCGAGGAATTGGTAGAACATTGTAGTTTTTAACTCGGTTTTTTTATATAATGCAATGTTGGCATTGTTTCATTATTCCGCAAAATATTATCTAAATTTGTTGTAAGCAATGATTGATATAAACAAATAGCATACGGAAATGCCTGATTTGAAATAGAAATCAGGCTATTTTTTAATGTAATGATATTTTTAATGAAAATGCACAGAATTGGTGCTTTACATTACAAACATCGAACAAAAGAACTATTAAAGGGTACGAATCATTTCCTTGGTCTTTGAATGTTTTTGATTTTATTCCAAATAATTTTCTCCGCCCATTTCATGTTGATGCCTTATTTATCCTCGTGACAGAATTCTCACAGTAAAGATGTGAAAGTCTCAGAACTAAGAAAAAAAATCTAAAAGTTGAAAATAATCATCTAAACTCGTTTATAAAGAGGCTAGAAAATCTTAAAAACACTGAAAGACTTGTTATTGGAAAAATTGATAAGTTTTTTGCTAAAATTTTAACGTTTAAAAATATTTGTCTTTCTTCTGTTATGAGACACACATAGGTAAAATACAGAGAATTTTGAAAAGATTTTCTGAAATTAATGACCTCCTGCTTGTAAAACAAGATGTGAAATGTAGGTGAAGATAAAGAGGAAGGTCAGAGATTGACCACCTGTAGCTTAGGGTATACCTCTTCGAAAATGATACCAGATCGGATAATTTGGTAATATGGATAGATTATACTAAAGACAGCACTCGGCCACAACAAATACTGTCGGGGCTGCCTCATTCAGTGATGGAGGGATGGTCGGTTTTACACTAGAAGAAATAAAGACCAGCAATATTCTTTACATTGTAAGAGTTCATTTGGACTTTATAAAAAAATTGGGAAAAATGTGTAAATCAGAAAATATGTGGATACATTTGAATGTATAGTATATCAATGATATATGTAATACGAGTTTACTGCCGATTCAAAAGAAAATGGCCGTTGACAATTTTATGATTCTGTATATATAAAAGATATATTTATTGTTTTTGTAAATAATTTGACCAACATATCTTTAGCGACAAGTTTTTAAAACTTGTGGAAATGCGGTAAATATACTAAAAAATAAAACTAGCAACACTACACTGTTTTTGCAGTTTAAATTGAAATTTAAAAGATGCTTCTTAAAAATTTGCCTTTTAAAATTGATTAGAAGAGATACGTATTTAACTGCGAAAGTTATTGAATAGAGACTTAAACTATCGAATTTTACTTGGAGAATATAATATCCCAAATATTGGAACGCCCCTCCCCCTCCTGCAAGCGTCAGAGTTTCATAACTTTTATTCTATACATCAATGTTCTTTTTTCTCTAATAATATATTACTGTTTCTATATAGTTTATTACTGTTCTTAAAGAAAATATTTAATGGATTTTGAGGAAAACATTCAGTAATTTAGTAGAAAAATAAATAAAATAGCTCTTGTTATTCCGGCTGTCTAGGACACTTGTTATAGGCTAAGTCGAGTTTATTCCATTTGCGCCATCCAGGACCAAGAGTGTGTCTTAGTTACTCATGCATCACATCCCTTTTCACGGGGTGGGCTCACTAATACATTTCATTCTTTTATCCATTGATCATAATTTAGACTCGAACTTGACTAGATATAATTTAAAGCACTAATATCTGATCTAGTGTTCCCAGTGGCATTATCTCGACTTGGAGGACTTTGTGGTTAAGGCAGATTTGTTCTTGCACCAGCAGTCAATTACTTGGATTGTCCTCGGACAGACTAGCCCAAACTCCCAACTCAAGGAATGCGAATTTAACGCCTTATCAACAAAGCCTACCTTTGAAAAAAATTGCTAAATATACCTAACAAATATAAATTAATATCATTTCGTGTAGATGGATTTTTTGATAATGGAAATTATTTTTAAAATTAAGTGAAAGATCTTATTTCATTATTCGCGACAATTGCTGTACTGCAAGTTAAATTTGGCTAGCAAAAGAGACCTGAAACTATGGAAAGATCGTTTTATGTGATTGCATAAGGTTTAATGGACATTTTAGAACTGAAATGTATTTAGCCAGGGATAAATCTTGTCCATGACGAAAACTGTACTATTGTATTATGTTTTTATTCCTAACAATAATTTATAAATCAATCAAATATGAATATTGTGACATCTATACCACCATTTTATACATAATTAGTCACACTGCCTGATACATAAAGGCTCCAAAAAACGACATTCATATATATATTTTTAGTAAATATTAGATCAATGAGCATGACTACAAATACGGGGCTTATTTGTTAATTAATTTAGCGAGATTGATGGCAAAAAGAAATTTTGAAAAATATCAGAGTTAGCATTTTTTCTCCATTAGGAAGGGAGATCTGAAGACTCTTCTGGAAAAAACGTGAATCATAAAAAAAGATAAACAAAAAAAAGTTTAAATGAGCATAGAATATTTATTGGTTTTTTTATTGCAAATAAATAATCACTGGAGTAATTTATTGACATTTGTACAGTTTCTTAACCAAATCGATGTCGAGGTGGTTGAGTCCTGGTTTTTCGAAGGGCTCCTTGAGGGGAGTGCCGTTCTTAGCTTCCATGGTCTTTAGCTTGCGGGGTTGTTTGGAGAAGGCGTAGTTGCCGTAGTGCATAATGGAAGTGTAGTCGTATGAGGCCCATTTCAGTTCTTTGTGGGCGGGTGTCTTATCAAAATTGTGCATTTGGCCTGTTGAAAAAGAGAAAAGGAAAAACGTTAAAAGATTACATTGAGAGATATGATTGCTTTAGATTCAGGTGCAAATTTATTTGAAAAGAGAATTGAATATATTCTTTAATGATTAAAAAACGCTTGAAATTCGAGATGTGATTTTATATGCGTCTGACTGACAATGATTAACACGTTCATGATCCCGATTCCTACATGGTATTAACATCACCTGTATAACTAACAATTCGAATACTTCCTACATTAATTGATAGAAAAGAAAGTTATTGGATAACAGGCATATCACCGATATCTTAGCGACACATAAGGAGATTTTAAAAGATATAAGGATAATGGTGAAGTCTATGTGTCGGACTTCAGAACATCCCTGGAGTTTTCGTTGCCCTATTGGAAAACTTACATAACTCGAGGTGATAAAGTGAGTAGTTCTTTGGTTGCTTTCTGAAATTTGCTCTATAAGTGATATTTAAAAAAAGATTGATGTTTAAATTAAAATAATTAATGTCCGTTGATGGAAATTTAAAACAACGAAACATCTTTTAGATTAAAACAACGATTTCCTTGTAAAAACAATTGTTTACGATTCTTCAATTTAGAATGTATCAACACAGTTTTTTTTTCTCATTTAGTGCCAAAATGTAATGCAGTTATAATTAAAGATTCAACTTGAGATAGTCATAAAAGGAAAAGTAATGAACCAAATTTTCTCAAACTTGGTAATAGTTTAAAGGAGATCATGAAAATTTCTTTTCAAGTAAGAATGAAGAATGGATAGAAAAACAACCAATTTTATCGTTTAAAAACTAGGTGATATTTTATGCTCCTTAATACTAAGCAAATGATTTGATGTTGTTCTAAACGAGAAGATTTCTCCTCATATTTCTTTTTAGCCGACAAAAAACAATATTTTTCCAGGTTTTAATAATTTTTTGCTACTTAAATGATTTTGGTTTTATGGATGTTTTTTTCATTGTTTTACTCTATGTAAACATTAAAAAGCAAAACTATATTCGAACATTTTTTTAACAAATTTATCTCTAATGTAATCATATCATATAATTTAATATCATTTTTTTTCAAAATATTGATAAAAAGGTCGATTTTTTTTCAGATTATCACGTTCTTATATTTCGAATATATACTCAATTTTTTTATTTTTAATTCGGTTAGAGATGTAATCTTTAAAATGCATCATTAGTTACTCATGAAAATTGAGTAATTGATTACATTACCTGAGATGACATTGTTGGGGTAGACTTTTATGTACTGGTCTCTGTCCGATCGTTGATGCTCATGGAACAAACCAAGGGCGTGTCCAAGCTCGTGGACAATGGTTCCTACGTATTCGCAGCCTCGGCCAAGGGACAATTCTTGAGCGCCACCAACTCGGCCAACGTAAGAGTAGCATCTACGGACACAAAATAACAAGAAATCCTTTTCATTTTGTTGTAAATGAAAAACCATATAAAAAAAGTCATCAAATATTCAATACTTAAATTTTTTATTTAGAATGGAAATATAATTTAACATAAAACGCATTAAAGACTGAAATATTTAAAATATTTTTCAATACTGACAACACATTTCAAGCATACTTTCATACTAGCATGTATTTTCCAATACATTTGCGGCGCTAGCCTTATAAGCCATATAACATCTACGATACCGAAGTCGACTTTTGGTGTAGTGGCTATATTACTTGGCTACCGGCCCTAGCGTCGCAGGTTCGTACCGCGACCTTCACGACCTTGACAATCGTAACTTTCTGATCTGCCGTGGTGCCATCTATCGGCCAACAAAGCCGTTGTTCACTCAATGCACCAACGAACTCACACGCTCTCCATAAGCTTGGTGCTTTCAAAATCGTTCGTCTCTCGTCCGACTTACTGGTAAGAGAGTACTGTGGCGCTAGCCTTATAAGCCAAATAACATCTACGATACTGAAGTCGACCTTTGGTGTAGTGGCTATGTTGCTCGGCTACCGGCCCTACCGTCGCAGGTTCGTATCGCGGCCTTCAATCACGACACATTTCTAGCATACTTTTTAATAAACTTACAGAGCCAGAAAGCGTTTTACATGGCATTGCTATGCAACAGGTACAATACACTAACTTTTGGCGGGAATTAAGCCTTTTTAAAGAATCTGTGACGATTTATTTGGTCATTAATCCCTGGCGTACGTTAGTATTATCTAAATATCGAATTTGTGTTTTAGATGCGCCTTTCTCAATCGACTTAAACAAAACCTTGACATAAAACTGCACTTCTCCGCCTCCTTCTCTTCGTTCACTACAAAATCTCAGACCAAATTTGAGATATTAAAGTCACTGCGTATTTGAATTATCGTGCTTTCTTATTTCTAAAACTGTAGGATTGCAGACAGTCAGTCCGTAGTTAGATTGGGCTCCAAATCTGATAAATATCGAAACTTTAGATGTTGTTGTTGTTACT
Source organism: Argiope argentata (assembly GCA_026289955.1). Taxonomy (NCBI): domain Eukaryota; kingdom Metazoa; phylum Arthropoda; class Arachnida; order Araneae; family Araneidae; genus Argiope; species Argiope argentata. The sequence continues at coordinate 3,732,802 of JAOUZG010052814.1, forward strand.
TATGGCACTTGTCTATGGACAAGTCCCCCGCTGATGCAGTAGCAGATTTAAGCCGAAAGGAGTGTCTCTTGTTTTTGAAGTAGCGCCAACAGTACGAATTAGCTACACACTCACCACATTTGCTTGTACAGCCCCTTTTTGCAAGAGGCAAAGTCCCACATCTCACAGATAGCATACAGAAGAAAAACTATGCCCGAACCGGGACTAGAACCTGGGACTTCCAGAACACGAGGTAGACACGCTACCTCTGTGCTAGAAAGCCGGTAAACTTTAGATGTTAAATCTTTGTACAGAATTTTATCCAATTATAATTGTATCCATCAATCTCTTCGTTTTGTTATTCTTGTGTTAACTTACATTCGAAGAGCCGAACAGACGTGTTTTCTCAGAATATATTTTACATAAAACCTGATAGAAATCTGCTATTTGGATTAAAAAAACACACCGTTCATCAAATCTCAACTGTCTAGCTAAACGCGTGTTTGAGTTATTTTTGTCATAAAAACGCAAACAAGATGGTCAATTTACGAAAATACAATTTTCAAACTTAGGGAAATCTAAAACTGCAGATTTCTCAAAATCACGAGTTCGATTTTTTTGACGATTACTGTACTTCCTCTACCCTGCGTATATTAGAAAGTAATTAAATACGTACCCTCCTTGCTTGACTATGGTGATGTAGTTCCTCTCATTCGTTCTCTTGACGAATCTGATGCAAGTATTTTTGTGATACTGTTCCATAGCTCTGAGAATGAGTGGCTCGATGCTCTCTATAAAAGAAATTGGGGGCAAAATATGATTATATGCATCATAATTCAAATTCTAGACACTAATCATTACCTAAATTTAACACTGGTTGAAACAAATGATATAGCAATGCAGAGAAAAACTTTATTCTCTCTATAATGAGTTTTCCGTAATTAAAACATATATAGGATTGAAATAATTTGTGTCTGTCACACCAGATGGCGCAATTTTGTTTATTTGGTTATTTTCTCTCTTACACACATGTAAATGAATAGTTTTCTTTCCGCCTTATGTAGCGTTCACACTAGTCCAAATACTAGTTGTTCCCATGAGAAAAGATCACGTGACCGCAATGGGACAGTGGAAGTCTTATCGGGACGACTTTTTACCGCTGTCTCATTGGGATTGAGTAATCTTCATTGAGGTAGGCGTGGCTTCTTATTGCGCACTTGTGTTGGCTTATAACGATGCTTTATAAGCTTGCTGTAGTGTCGTGTTCTTTCTTCTCCTTTAATATCATATAAATTCCGGTAGCATGTAAATCAGGAGTTGGACAGTTAGAAAGATTTAGTCTATGTATAGTTTCATAGTTCTCCCACTTTTGCTATGCACAATGTGGGACAAAATTCCTCATTTTCTTTCTTGTTGTATGATGGATATTAAATAACGACATATTCTTAATTTTTTACAAAATGTAAATAATGCAAATTATGTAGAACACATAAAAAATGTTTGTTATCTTTTTTCGGTTCATATTACTATAAATATGCCTGTTTTTATTCTTCAATATAATGAAGAGACATACCACTATCTGTTTATTTAAAATTACAACGAAAAGCCAAGGAACCATCTCCCGACCTGAAACACTGATTCGATTTTGCCAATTTTTTTCATATGAAAATTTGTAACTTCTAAATGTATTGTCAACAAATGCCTGCTCTCTGTAAATCTCAAGTTTTTCAAAATAGAATTTTGACAGAGAGATAATTTTACCTCCTTAGAGTATTCACGAACAAACTCAAATAGCCATGAACCAATCTATAGGTTTATTGAACAAGGATACTTTCAAATAAAATTTTCTTTTGTAGTGGTAAGATACAGTGCGCCAGAGAAGGCTAACATTACAAAAATCAATATTATTTATGTGGTGTAAAAATAGCTAATTACTGAAGACAGATAGTCACGGCTAAACTAGGCATTCAAGATTACAATATACTTTTTTAATCAACACTTTTGTGATATGCAGTCATATTTTTTTTAAGAACGAATTTGCTGGGAATCGTATGGAGAATTTTGATTTATCTTAGTAATTAAAGTAATTTTTCATTGAAAGTTATACTGTTCGTTTTCTGATTCTAAAACACTCACTGCTTTTATGAATGCGCCAGGATGCGTTTATTCAGTCAAAATAGGGGTGAGAGGAGATATGGAAGGAGGGGATGTTTACATTTAGCAATAAGGTGGAATTGGAATGTTCGCGAATTTAGACGCTGTAAAAACTACGGATAATTTGTAACATGGTTGGGAAAAGATGTTAAATCACAATAAAATACTTTAAAGCGTTATTTATTTGCTATAAAGGGTCTAAACTTTTAATTAGGCTAAATAAAGGGACGATTTCTGTTCTTAATATTTGGTATTTCCTTTTTTACGAATTAACAAAAACCTTTGTGTCAGAAAACTTGTTTTTCTTTTTGTTATTGAATTTTTTGTTATTGAACTGTGATTTTTTTGTTATTTCTTTTTGTTATTGAATTTTTTAAAACATTTTGAGATTGTCAAAGGTAGATAATATCGATCACATTTACAGTTTGTACATAAAATATTCTTCTTATCACCCCTGAAATCTTTTTTTTTTTGCTACATGAATTAACCGTATAAATTTTCAATATGCCAAGTTAAAATAGAAACGGAAGGACATTCAAATACTCATAGAAGGAAACTAAATGAAAAAGTAATTAATGGGTCAAAATTCATGGGGAAATATTGCCAAAGAATTCAGCAAATGGCTCATTTTTCCGCGTTTCCTCCTCTTAACGGGGCAGAATCGTCAAAAAGTGATAGTCTCGGGATAGTGAAACGAACAGTGCTCTGAACAGTTTATAAATGAACTCTATTATATCTAAATAATGCCAAAAAAACATTACTCAAAATTTACATGAGGTAAAATCTGTTAGTACATTGCACGGTACTGTTCAATTATCAGAACAATGTTGTCGATCATTTTATGCTAAAACGAACTATTTATTTCATGATCTTTAATATGCTAACCTTAAATATTTTAGTGGTAGGTTTTATAAGGTAAAAATTAAAATATGCATTTGTACTTACTGAGGGATCCATCAATAACGTAAGGAACGGTGGCTTTTCCTGGGTATCCTGGCCAGCGGTAACTTTCATCTCTTCTGCCAGCCTGAAAGGAATGAATCATACAATTTCAAATAATTCAATAATGCGTAAATTTTTATTATTCTTTCGACATTCCTGATATAAACCATATCCATTACAATATAAATAAACTAATATAGCTTAGACGTGACGATGTCAAACACCAGGCATAACAAAAGAGAAAAATGATGTAAAATTGATTTGTAAAAATGTCAATAAACCATTTGTTTAAAGGTTGCGCACGAGTTTTCTCGTCTACACGCTTTAATTTCATTTCCTAAAGTGCATTATGATCTGTAGTTTTAATGATTTAAATGAACAAATTATCTAAACCTTGCGGTCTCTTTCATATGCTTTAAAGATTTCTATGCGCTATGCAATGCGCTTACGGGTCACGAGAATTCTCGTTTTCAGCAGATACTGTGGCCGGGCCACCAGGTATCTTGTTTTCAGGTTTTTATTTCCGCTGAATCGATACATAGCATCAGAGGCAAATATTTTTATTCGTTACCAGAGAAACAAAGCCTTAAGCCATCGTTTGTGAAATGATTAGCAAAACAACTTAATGTTGGCATTTCAATACATGTAGAAACAATCAGATTGTATAACCAACACGTCGGCAGATCTGTAAGTTCGTATTTTAATATATAAGGAAACATTTTAAAAAAAGAATATTAAAAATCTTTAATAACAAACAGATTTATAAAATATATAGTAATATTTATAAATACTTTATATAAATGTAACATTGAATGTGAATTAAAATTGTGCATATATACCTCCTTTTGCTTGTCAAGCACCCTTCAAAAGAGTTCCAAATTGTGCCGATACTGAGAGCGCATTGAGCTCTCAGAATACTGTAAGCTATGTGTTAATTATTGTTTTAAGCCTAAACCGTTTTGAATTTTAAAAACTGAATTTTGTCTTTTTTCTTCTCTATTATATTTCATATTTATTTCTTTTTTCATTTTTCTATTGTTAATCTTGTATTTTTTATTAATTTTCTTTATTTACGATTTTTTTAAATTTCATTTTTTCCACTTTTCTATCGGTTTCCTACTTAATTATTTATTATTTTTTTTCTATTCTTTTCGTTACTCCTTTACTGTACTGTTTTTGCATTTAGTATTTGTTGCTTAGTGTTTTTGTTTTCTTATTTTGTAACACATATTTTGTAAGAAAATTCTTTTTATTCACCCACTTAAGAGGAAATATAATTTTTTAAACTTGTAGGGGATGACATTTGAGGTTAATAAAGTTTTTCAAATAGTAATTCATTAAAAAAAATTAAGGAAGCTTATATTACTTTATATAGAGGCAGTTCAAATTTGAATCAACAGATGGCGCCACAAAAATTCTGCTCAATTCCTTCAATTAGTTCTGAGTTTCCCTACATATATTTATATATCTTCATATATTCAATCGTTAATGAAAAAATCTTTATTCATCCACTCAATATAATTTTTTTGACTTGCAGTGCATGACATTTAATGTTTATACAGGTTTTTCAATAATTAATTTTTAATACTTTAAATAGAGTTTTAGAAGTTTGTAATGAAATTTGATATCTATAGGTAGTAGTTCAATCGGTAAAATGCAAAGGTTTCATTATTTTTCACGGAAAGTGAAGAAAGCTAGTTCAAGTCTAGCAAAAATTAATAATCTTTTAATAAATTATTTATGTTAAGTATAATTATTTAATAAAAAGTAACTAAAATAAAAATTTTCTTTGTTCACCTAAGTAAGAATTGACCAAAAATAATTTTGCTTTTATATTATTTGTTACAAACTAAGATTAAAATGCTCTTCTGAACAATGGATTTTATATCTATTGCATTCTAATGCAAAGTAACTTTTGTTAACAAGTCATGACAAATTACGTCAATAATTTGATGACCTCTTTGCATGGTGCATGCATAGGTCAAATTGGTCGCTAATATTTTAATATGATGACAATCTAAAAATTCTTATGGAAATATTTAAAAATAGCCTTCTAACCAAAAAAAACCCCAATAAAGTTCTTTAAAACAAATAAAAAAGAGCGAATATAAACACAATTCTATTTTCTAACACCCCTTTATATGAGATTGCATTTGTAAGATAAAATATAGGTGTTCAAAGAGACATAACGATTTTATAGAAACTAAAATAACTCCTAGCTCTAATAATATTTCAAAATGTGTCTTTTAAGCTAATCATTAATTCATCTTTGAACTTACACTTTCGGGCCAATCTTTGTCAAATCTCATATCACCACCTTCACCTTGCAGAGCCTGCATGGCGATATCTGTAAAAGATGAAATCGATTAATTTTGGATGAATTGAAATAAACTGTAATATAATTCATCAGTTTTAGAAAAATGATATACCAAGCTCGTAATCACCCACAGAATCCGGATAAATAAATTCCACGTCCAGTCAATTATTTGAACTGAAAAGTGTCAGTAGTAAAATGCTCTTGTACAGTTTTTATTTGAAGAAGAGAGCTTACACGTACAATTACGATTTAAAAATCATCAAATAGGTACTTACAAGTTTTTCAGTTTATTTTTTTTACAAAAAAAATAATCCATTATTTGTGTTTGGTTCTTTTTAATGTATCAGTTAAAAATGGTTTTTTAAAAATCTTTTTTAAATACAGGAAACATACAAGAAGAAAGTATGGCAGTCTTTACAAATTCTTTTAAAAAATTAGAACATTTCGGTCATAAATCTTCCTGTTTCAGCATTTTTACATTCTAAAAAGTACCTTCTTGGAATAATGTCTGTCTTTTGACATGATATATGGAAAATACTTTCTTTCTACAAGATGAATGAAATTTAGTCTTTAACCTTTAAGCTAAGTATGTAGATCCATTAATTTGAGACATGCAAAATTCATTCGCATTTCGTTCGTCTATTTACGTGTTGGAATGCAAGGGGATACAATAAGAGCAAAACGTAAATAATTAAATGCATAAAATTAGGTATATTGTTTTCGATATCTAAAATGTCGTGCCGAATCAACTTTATAGGGCCTTCGAGTCAACGAGTCTGATGCATGTTACATCCACCCGGGCAAAACATCCTTCCTCTGGTGTAATGTTGAAGTTTGTAAAGACGGGGCGAGTGCTACCTCAGGTGTGTTCCTCGTCATTTGAGGGCGGATCAAATTTACTCGGTCCGACCCATAAATCCCTAATGTTACTTTTAAACCGGAGGTATTAGACGAAACCGAGCTGTTATTTCCTTCCGAGCTTAGTGAACTTAGCTCTAATTAATTTAGAATTGAATTTAATTAGCAAATAGAGGATGAAGATTCGAAGTATGCAATGTTAAATTTCCTCTTCTTTTGTAGTTAAATGAACAAGGATCTCAACTAATTTAGAACCGATTCTAATTTTTCTTTTGAATAAAATCAAATGAAATGAATTTTGGATAAAACTGAAGGAAAATCTAAGTTTGAAGTAAGCAGGAATAAATTTTTATCCTCGTGTTTGATATCGACGAGGATTTGAATGATTTCAGAATTATAGAAAGAAAGAAAACGTTCTTGGATTTAAAGGGAAAAATTCGTCACTTACGCGCTTCCCGCCAACTCTGAGGTCCATATGGACTCACTTCGTAGGGCTCCTGGTCTGCCCCGGCGATGTTAACGGGTTCCTGATCTAAAGGCGCATGGAAGGGCCTTGTGAAGAAAGCGGCCAACGAAAGGAGTAGCTTCCACAACATTTCGAATCTGGACAACTGCGTGTGTCGTTTGCAGAGAGAAGTACTCTTAAATACACGTCGCTATCTCTCCATCTTGCAACGCTCAGCGTCTTTTTGATCATGATGTAGCTGAATTAGAAGTATTTCTGAAATGTATACGTTGGCATTAATTTTTGCTAACTTTTCTTAAAATTTATTCTTAAAAGTGTTCATTCAACAACACAGTCAAGAGACGTATACAATATTTTGCTTCATTTGTGTCTGGACTAAACGAAAAGCGGATCAATAGATGCGGATTGGATAAACATTTCAGATCTCGAGTTTAGATGAATGCTTACTAGTTATAAATGTATTTCTGCTCCAGGAATTATTAGTGCTATTGCTTAAATATGTTGTACCATGAGAAACGAGATTTTTTTTCAAAGCTTTATTTCAAAGGCAAAATTTTCATGAAAGACAAAACAAAGCGGCAGTGTTAATGTTTTACATACTTTCTAATAAATGTACTTTCTGTTCCAGTATAATGCTTACGTAAATAGAACAAGGCCACGAAAATCATAAGTGTTTAGAGTTTTATCCGCATGAGCGTTTCGAAGTTTACCAAAGTAGCCGAGCTTGCCTTTGGAATGTATCAATTGATTGGGATCAAAATTTGGTACAAAATTAGAATTTTATTAACCATAACACATATTGTTCGTTTCAGTATCCTGAAAGCACAATTTTTTGACGATTCTATCTTATTAAGGAGTGGGAAACTGAAATTTGAGCTCATTTCTGGAATTCTTTGATATTTTTTTTTACATTGATTTCTTCCTAATTAGATACTTTTTCGTTCCCCTTTTTAAAAGGTATATATAAGTATCGTGCCGATTCTGACCATGTTATTTCATTTTAATTCAGTCTGAGAGTTATCCGAGTTCACTTTTTTGTTAAATATAAATATCTCCTCCTTTCATCTCTCCTCTCACTCTTATACTGAAGAATTGAACCCCTCCCTCCCAACGCATGCGCAGAAGTGCCTTGGGCGGAAGAATCCGTTGACGAACAATATATATTTTATATATCTAAGTCATTTTGCTTTTGAATTTTTGCTCTTGCGTGCAAGCAAATTTTAAATTTTAATTCTTCTACAAATATAATTCAAAATTTAGATGGTAGAGATGTTATTTTCATTTTAAAATATTTGAATTTTAATCATTTAACTATTTTTCTTTATAGTGTTCGAGTTCGCTTGAATTCGTATATGTGGACACCCAAATTCGTTCTTAATGGTATATTTTCAAATTGGAGTAAATATGATGAAAGTGACCACATTTTAACATTTTCAAAATATCGAATTGATAAAACAACACTCCGTTGTATTAACTTGTTTTAGTCTCTTTCACAGCAACCTAGTTTTTATAATAATAGTAAAATAGTTATTTATTTGCTTTTTCATATACAAAGTGTGCGCATTTATCAAAAAATACCATCTTGAAATTTTAATGAATCTTTATTTTTTAGATCTTGATAAATCCAAAATATAAACTTTGGAAATTGCACTAGTTTATGTGTAAATAAAATAATTAATTACTAAATAAAAAGATATTCAAATAAAATTTAATAAGCTTTCAAATCGAAATGATAGATATCTATTAAATTTTAGGTATACTAGTATATACTATAAAAGTTTGTCAATGTAGCTATGAACAGGCAAACCAAAAAATTTAAAGGATTAAATTGCTGAAATTTGATAAATATTTTAAGTATTAAAAATATGGATGCGCATCAAATTTTGGATCAAATCCATGAATGAAATGATAAGTCAACGATTTGTATATTCGTAAGTGAACGCGATAGCTAAAAATACAATGACTTAGATAAAAGAAATTTGGTACATATTTTTGTAACATCATTGAATTAGAATTAGAATGAAAGTTTCTAAAAGTCATACTCGATTTTCCTCATCAGTCAATAAAAAAGTGTAGAAACAAAATACATAATACAAAAAACGGTAAATTGAATCACTACAAGTTGAAAGTGAAAGAAGGGGAAATCCTGCATGAGGACCTTGCTGTGACCTTCTAGGATTTCCTCTCCCTCTCTGCCTTGCAATTTGTTCGGGGAACGAAGGCAAAAGAAAACAAGTGTCTGTATTTCCTTAACAAACACGAAAATCGCTAGAGTATTTGTTTAATGATTTATGTTGTGATAAGTTCATAATTCCTTATCAATAATAAATCTCATTTAACTTCAATCATAAATAAATCTTAAGAGATATGTAAATATGTATTTAAAAAAAACTCACCCTAATTATTTATGGGCTACTGAGTTTGCATACATTACTACAAATGCCGGGAATTAAGCTGGAATTGGAAAATAATACACTTATGTATTATGCTTATCTACATTACTTATTAGATAAGTATCAAATACATTACAGTACCAATTACATACATTATTAGATAAGTATCAAATACATTACAGTACCAATTACATACATTATTAGATAAGTACCAAATGCATTACAGTACCAATTACATACATTATTAGATAAGTATAAAATACATTACAGTACCAATTTCATACATTATTAGATAAGTAACAAATACATTACAGTACCAATTACATACATTATTAGATAAGTATCAAATACATTACAGTACCAATTACATAAATTATTAGATAAGTATCAAATACATTACAGTACCAATTACATACATTATTAGATAAGTACCAAATTAAGTTGAATATTTTAAATTAAAAATATATAAGCATATTATAAGATGCAAGAATAATCTTCCAAAAGATGTAAGAATATGTTATATTAAAAAGTCACTCGTCGATGAATTGTAATATTCTGATTTCTGATCATTAATTGAATAAATTCACTAATTTTAAACTCCTTATTTCATTTATCTTATGATTTCTTAAAAAAATTACTGAGTTTATCTTACCTGCGGTAGAAATATAAAATGTGATTGTATGTTTTAATCCATTTTCAGTAGAATTATATTTTTTTGTGATTTCAATAGACATTGACTAATGTTGCAGAAAAATGTCCACATTGAATGTAGTTGTTTACAGGACCAGGGTGTGTCTGATCGTTAGTGGACCCTTCGACCCTTTTAGAATCACATTAAGGATTGAAAGAGTAAAGTTCAAGGTACATCGCGTCAGACTGCTGAATTGCCGATACCCCTACTGTAGCGGTAGACCCTCTGGCTTCTTTACTTTTACTGAATTTTCACGCTATCTAAGTCCCCTGATCAAGATAGCTACGTACATAAAATTTTGCAACTACGCAATGCAATTAACACGAAAATCTTTTAAATGGTGCAATTCTTATTTTAATGTTAATTTTTTTTTCTTGTACTAGAATTATACAAATGGGAAGTAAAATTGCATTTTTAGCTTTTCACTTTTCAGATTTCTTTGACGCAATTTTAAAATCTATGAGCACGATAACTCAGAAATGCTTTGAGCTAGACGGATGAAATTTTCTATGTAGTCTTTATACTAAGTTGTTAGATTTCTATCAGATTTTAAATGAAATAAATTTAAAGAAAGTCTGCGTGACAGGGAAAGTGTGTGTTGTGACTAACGGCACTTGTCGTGGTCAAGCCTCTGCTAATACGATCAACAGATTTTAAGTCTAAGAAATGCGTCTCTTTGTTTTACAAGTAGCGCCATCTAGGGCCAAGACTACGACTTAAATACACACTCGCCAAAACCTTTTCAGGGGATGGACTACATTCATGCAAATTCATTCATACATCAGATCGTAATTTAGACCTAGAACAGAAAACGATCACCTCTGATCCAGTACCCCCAGTGATACTATTCTCGATATGGACGACTTTGCGACCACGAACAGATTAAACGAGCGCCGGTCGCCATACACTCGGAGAATCTTTTGGCCCGGGAGTTTCGAACTCGTTTCCTAAGAATTAAGAGTACAACGCTCTACCAACCAGGCCATCCCGCCCGTCAAAGAAAGTAATTGAACTCAATTACTTAAAAACGAAAAAAGCTGTAAATGTAATTGCTAAAAAAATGCAATGATTTAAGTAAAGAAAATATGATATTAAGTCGTCTTTGCTACTAATTTGTAATTTTGTGTTCTATTTTGGTTTCAAATGGAAACTGAGAAGAACAACATTTTTATGTGATTCTGAAAACATGAATATTGAAAGTAAAAATAAAAAGAATATTTATGACCTTTCATCATCCCTACATGCTCTTTATTTGAACCAAATCAGGCTATCAGCAGAAAAATATGCAGTTTGTAATTTCATTAAATATTTTTCTATCTTTAATTGCTTTTAATGATCATTTAAAATCTCAGGAAAAATATTGAATCTATTCATTTAAATCATTTGTGAATAAAAAAAACATATTGAGATTAGTTAAAACAGGTAATCCAAAAACATTTTTTTAAAGTCAATTCCTACTTAGGTCAACAAAGAGAAATTTTATTTCAGTTACGTTTTATTAAATAATTGAAATTAATATAAATAACGTGTCTAAAAATTATTAATTTTCGCAAGATATGTAATCGTATTCTGCTTCACTTGAAATGCATACCTTACCAACCTAGCTAAACTGGCCGTCAAAGCAACGCTTAACCACTTGACATACGAATTTATTTAACTTTCTAATTAGATAAAACATCCTATTTTGGTAATTTATTGTTAATTTGATTATTTCAAATAATATATGGAGCATTTGGGATAACAAATCATTTCATATTGATTTTTTCGTATTTAAATACTTAATTCTGTGGCTTAGTTGCAGACTTGAAAATTAAAATTCAGTCATTCGATCCGCGTTTCAGACACGTCATTGTATGCGAAGTGGTTAATTGGAGTCCGAATAGAGTTAACTGGGAGTCTGAATAGAGTTTAATTAATAAATAACCAATTATTATCTCGTATCTCTAAAGCAAGGCTATTTATCTCGTTTAATTGATTCGGTCAAAATTGCCACCATAACAAGAATAATCCTCTCCCTAAGTAATTAGATGCGCGCATGCCGTTTAAATTTCGGGAAATTTCTTTTCAAATTTTGTTTTGGAAAAAAACTTGAAATCCGAGAACAGGAGTCCATTGCAGGTTAGAATCGTAATCAATGAAAATCTGTATTTTTTTAAATGTGTGTTGTATGTATGTTCCAGTGTGTTGTATGTATTTTTGTTGTTTCGTTTAAAAACAGATCTGTATGTGACAAATCCCCTTACATTCTCCACCCATCTAAAATATTGACTTTTTTTTGTTTGTCTGACTTACTCTTAAAGATGGCGAACTGCAATTTTGGAACGCTATTTTATTAACTGAGAAATAGAAGCAATCTTATATAATATAATTTCATAAACAAATAAGTCATGTGTTTCTATAATATACTATGTTACCTTACACAATTGACAGATACATCGAATCAAGATAAATCTAGTTCCATGGATTGACGTTTCAAAGTAGATATTTTTTCTGTTTTTAATGCATTAATAAAGACAAATACACCTAAAATTACAGTGCTGAATTTTTTGAGGAATTTGATCCTAATATTTCCATATTTTTGAAAGCTTTTTAAGAGAGATAATCTTGTTTCCTTCTTTACATATTATGGATGTTACTGATGTAAAGAATGAAGTAAAGCCTAATTCTAAAGCCTTTTACTAAATCTAAAACATTTTACCAGATTTTTTTACTTCTAATCTTATAAAAATATTAATGCAAATTTTTACTGATCAAAGTAGTCAGTTTACTCCCCTGCAGATAAAGTGCCTGAACTTTATTACTAAGGAAGAAAGTGCTCCTGTTTTTTTAGATTTCGTTAGTTTGCTTTTGTTTTTTTAAAAACAGAGTCATGATTTTTATGAGTTAAAACATATCCAATGCCACTTAATGATTCCAATTAAAATTGTTAATGCGCTCAGTCTGAAGACAGTTGTGACCATGTTGCATCTAAAACATATTTTGAAATGCCATAGGAAGGAGAAATAGATTTCTTTCGAAGGGGGAGATTTAGGGTCATTCTTTATCCATTCTTCCATTAACAAGCAAGACATGGAAATTGCTTTACCTGGTGGCTACATTATTTAGCCGTGACCACCAGAACATATAACAGCATAATGAGTATGTGGATGTCAGAAAGAGGAAGATAAACCTGTCAACATCATAAATTATGAAAATATGCGATATTTATAAGTGCCTAATTATTTCATATTTCGCTTCATTATAATAGATCAACACACAATTTAGTTGAGCCCATATAGATCTCATAAAATATGAAAATCAAATGTACCAAATTTTCATTCAGAGGAGAATTTTGTCTATGTCATTATAGGCTCTACTTTATAATAGGAATACTATCTTTCTTCTAAAATTGGAAAGGTATCATTACGTTTTCCTTTTTAATTATTCGTCTGTTTTTCCTTCCTCTGATAATCAAATTATTAAATCACACATTTTGCAAAATGCAATTAAAAGTTTTCTTTATTTATAAATATATAAGGCAGGAAATTGAATTCTATCTAAAACTGAAAAACTACAGGTGGTTATCAAAACAATGGGAAAACTGAGAATGGATTGAAATATTTGAATGCGCCTCGGAAGCATTAAAACATAATAATAGCCATTGTTTTTTTTATAAATAGCAACATATAAATTGTGGTAGTATGTGTTAAATTTATTAAAGTTCTGAAATTCTTGGATTTTTTTCGAAAGCATAAATTGAAGAACCTCTTTGATTTCCAAAGAGGGCAAATTTTTGTAGCCCGTATAGCGAGAGTAATTTGAAATATTTCAAGTTTTGGGCATTTCTAGGGGTGTGATGTCTAAAACAATGTCATCATACATACAGCGCAGTAGGAAAAGCTAGGGAAAGCAAATTGGTGGGCGGAAAGAGAAGCTCGGGGATAGAGAGCAATGAATATTGAGGCGGATTGTAACGTATAAAAAGCGAACGACTACAGCAAAAGTGGTCGGAGAACACAATGCCCATTTGGATTCTCTAGTGTCAGTAATTACAATTAGAAGGCCTCTTCATAAATAGAACATTTATGGTAGAGCATAAATTCCCAAGCCACTTGTCACAGATGTTAATGGTAAATTTCACCCACAGTGGTGTCACACTCACAAATCATGATCGATTGATGATGATGATGTCGTGTCCGCTTTTTACCACGGAAGCAGGGGTGCAGTAGCTTCTGAGAGTATGTACCCCTGAGTACCCGAGGGCAGAAGTCTGACTTCTAGCTCATATGAGGATGAAATACACACCCACACTCTTACACAGACCCTTCTTACAGGGGGGCACATTCACACATCTCACAGATAGAACAACCATGCCCGAACCAGGACTCGAACTCAGGACTCACCGACCATGAGGAAGACGTGCTACCTCTGTGCCAGAAAGCCTGACTGATCGACTGATAAAAGGGAGAAAGTAAAATGGTCTGACGAATCGTTCTCTCTTTTCCCTATAGCCGAATGGGTGCACGTTTGGAGGACATTTGCACAATCGTATAATGATTATTGTCTTTTTTCGACTTTCAGACATGGAGGTAATTCAGGTGGGTTTATGATGATATGAGCAGCCATATCGTAGGTTTCTGCTGGACTAATCGTAACCCTGAAAGAAAAGATCTCTATGGAAAATTAAAGTAAAAATTTAGTTGACCAAGTTTATATGCAAACAGTTTCTAGCAAGAGACGGAATTTTCCAAAATTATAACAAACCTATTCATGCAGTGAGATTTGTCCAATCGTGGTTTAATGAACATGAGGAAGAAGTTAAACATCTGCCTTGGCCCACATAGCCACCCGACTTCAATATAACTGAACCATTATTTTTGATCGCCCAATACGAAATCAATATCCAGCGCCGTCATCTCTCTCAGAATTTTCACAATAATCCTGGAAGAATGGTACAGCATTCCTCTAAATACTATTCAACACTTGTAGGAACCGATTCCTAGGCAGAACCAAGCTTCATTTCAAGACAAAAGTGATCCTACATTATACTAATAAAAGATTCTTTATAAATCCAAGGTGTTTCCATTATTTTAATAAACACCTGTGTATAATACTTTCTACTTTAATGATGTCTCCTTTCTTTTATATATAAATTAAAACATCATACATTTTGAGTGCATTATTAAGGATCTACTCTATGGCATGAGTACTGTTTCCTCTTTTTCCTCGATATGTCCCCTTTTTCTTTCCTCTAAAATTTTAGATACAGATTATATTTTTCATTCTTTTTCAACTTTCCACTGTAGAGGTTTCTATAGGAGGCTTCATTATATTTTTATTTTAAAAAATTGAAAGCGTTTTGCTATATTTTCCACATTAATTCTACTTTTCATCTAACTTTTTACTAACTGAAAAAGTTCATGACAAGCATTCTATTTAATATATGTTTTTCATTTCTAAATGTTGGATTTTATTAGGTTTTCTACTTCCTACAATATAAGGATAACCAATGCAGAATATACAAGAACATTAGAGTAGATATAATTTATTAAGATTTTATTTGCATAAGGAAGTTGTTGTTGTTGTTACTCATGACACTTGCTCTTGACAAGCCCACTGCTGATACAGCAGCAGATTTAAGTCGTAAAGAGCGTCTCTTGTTTTTGAAGTAGGGGAAACTAGGACCAAGAGTATGCCTTAGCTACACACTCACCACATTTGCTTGCACAACCCCTTTTTACAGAGAGGCACAATCACACATCTTCCAGATAACACAAAGAAAAACAACCATGCCCTAACCGGGACTCCCAGAACACGAGGAAGACGCTCTACCTCTGTGCCAGAAAGCCGGCTTGCGTAATGGAGTAAAAAATAGTTACACATTTATACTTTTATAAATGTATTTGTATCATGTTTGTACCGAGTTACCAATGTAGGTCAAGTGATCTGTCCTATAAAACACCAACATTTAATCGTTCTAAAGTATATCGCCAATTTATTATATTTATAACCCTAAAATTTGTCACACAGGTTATCATAATGGCTACTCAATGCAATTTCAAGCTTATATTTTAAAGTTTAACAATTTTTTTAAATTTAATGCTGCGAATTTTCGATGGAGGTTTTACTGTATATATTTCTTGATGTACGGCTTGTAATGCTGTTGTCCTAGTGTTTCGCTATACAACCAGAAGGAGGGGTACAGTATCTACTGAGGATATGGAACCCTGAAAGTAAAAGTCTGACTTTTAACTCACACACGTCACAAATCCTTTTTTACGGGGCTGACTGCAATCATGGATTTCTTTCATTCAGCCACATTCGTAAATTAGATCTGGAACAGAGAACTATCACCTATGAAACAGTATCCCCAGTGGTATTACTCTCGCCCTGGAGGACTTTGCGACCACGACAGACTTAACGGGCGTCAGCCACCACCACCACACACGCACACGGAGAGTCTTCGGCTAGTGGATTCGAATTCGTAGCCTAAGGCATGCGAATACAGCGTCCTACCAATCAGGCTATCCCGGTCCATGGTTTATAATAATTATAGGAAAAGAAAATCTTTTCACCATTCCCAGAAAGCAAATAACTGCTGAAAATAAGAAACTTTATTTGCACCTCTGATTTAGTTAGTTAAACATTAAGAAATTTTTAAATATTTGTCAAATTTCCAAAGAAATTTAAAATATTGAAATCAAAATCCCTTTAAAACTGGAATAGTTACGATGCAGATTTATTCGTAAATATAGCTCGAAAATAAATTTGTTTTTAAAGTTTGCAAATTATAAATTAGATGATGAAAGGAGGATTTTCATTATACTCTCTTTTTAATGTATTAATAAGTGTACTCAACACTTTCATTCTTTTGTGATATATGCATTATGTAATTGAGTGTTATAAAAGACTTTGATAGATCCAAATTTTAGCAAATTGGATCTATATATAAAAGTAGTCGCATGTCTTTATTGCATTTCTTAAATTTTCAATACCAGTTTCTTTTCTTTTCCAAAATTAAAATAATTAGGTTCTGATGGGCCAAATAAAGTATAAATAATTATATTCCAATAAAATTTAAAAAAATTTCACTATGCAATTTTTGAGTTGGATCATTTGTGTCTCAGTGGTCTATTTAAATGGGACATATATGTCCCATTGGTGTAGAGGTGAGCATATAAAATTGTATGAAAAGTTGACTATCTAATTTTTATAATATTAAAAAAACATTTTGTTGTAATAAAATTCTTACTAATTATATATCCAACATTATTTATTTCTATGAATGATACATTATAACACTAACATATGAATGAAATCACAAAAAAACATCAGGAAATGTACTTTAACAAATTTCTTCCTTACTTATCCTTCTAGATGCTTTAAAAATATCTGCGGGACATATATTTTACGGTGGGGTGCAAAGCGTTAAAGATATAGATACCACAAATCATCAATACTAAATTTATTGAGGAATTCGAATCTAATACTATATTGTTTAGATTTTACACAAGTTTTGTCTCCCTTCAGGAATTATGAATGCTACAGAAATCAAGCAATAAATTAAGTTTAAGCATACACTTATAGAATCAAACTTTTATTTCCTTATCTCATAATTCGAACGAGTATTAATCCGAAATCTTATCTCTCATTTCGACCAGTACACTGGACATCAGATGATACGGCAGGACTTCATTACTATGAAAAAAAAAATCTCCTGACCTTCCCAGATTTCACTTTTCGTCTTTTAAAATCGGTCTTTGATTTTGATGAGTTTGGCATATCCAATATCACTTACTGCCTTCATTTAAAATTGCGTGTGCTTTCAATTCGAAGAAGGATACATCGAAATATTGGCAGCATTATCGTATGGAAAAATGCTGAAATGCATATAGCATGAGAGATAAGGCTTCGTTTAAAAAGAAGATTTGAACAGCAGTGGCTACATCCTTTGTCCACCCTTCCTCAAACAAACATGTTGTGGAAATTGCTCCTTTCCTTGGCGGCCGTCTTCTCCCACCATGGCCACCAAGACAGCCAACAGCAAGAGGAATTTATGCCAACTCCTACTGGACCCCAGACTTTGGAGGAAGAAGGTAAATTGCTAAAATTATTAACTATGAAAATAAGCAGTTTTTGTTTATATAATGGCCCCTTTTTAGCGATCAGTTATTTCACTGCTTTTATTGATGGCTATTAATTTCTATTAAATAATTTTTTATAACTTGGTCTTATGGGTTTCTCAGGAAAATATTTTGAAATTTTAGTAGATATATAACTCGTACTATTTCAGATGCCTTGGACCGTTTAATTCATCATTTTAAATCTTTTTATTTTATTTTTCTATCTTTCTATTTATATACTCTATTACATCACAGGATAAAGCTAACTGCATTTTAAAATGGGACTCATTAAAAAAAACTTTTTTTTTGCCATTATTTGATTTTAAAGTTAAATCTAGAATAAAAACAATAAAATCTCAGAAGTATTGTTATATACATTTGAGATTATTCAAAATGGGAAAAATAAATGGAATCTTTCTTATCTTAAACAAATGAACAAATGGTACTAAAATAAAGTAGATTGTGCTTCCACTTCAATAATGAAATAGATTATTTCAAAGTACTCCTACACTAATTTTTTAATTAATTAAAAATGGAGCAAATTTTACTGTCGAAAATGGAAGTCATTAAATAGTTTTGAAATTTTAATACGGCACAAAATTTATTTATTCTGTTTTAATACTTTAGAAATTATTTTCAGAAAATGACAAAATTTTGATTTATTTTTGTTCTAATTAAAAATTTAAAAAAAACATTAGTGGCAGCGTTATGGTCACAATCTGGCAAGTTAAGCGACTTTCATACATATATGCACATATAGTCCTTTATTTTAAACAGAAATAGATAATTATCTTTTATCTTCTTTAGATTTAATAGAACAATTCCTAATTTTAATCCGAGTATGTACCTCAAAAATTAAGTATTTCAAATTTTCTTTCTGAAGAAAATTTTGCTCGTTACATTAAGGAGATGCTGGAATTTTATCTCCCTTCTAGAAATGAAAAGGTTTCATTATTCTTTCCTAGTTCAATTCCTACTATTAGTCGACACTCTCACAATATATATTTATATATCTAGTTCAAATTTTCAATCGTTAGTAAAATATTTTTTATTCATTCACTCAAGTTCAAATACAGTTTTTAACACTTGTAGTAGATGACACTTGATGTGAATACAGATTTTTCAAATATGAATTTATTTTTAATACTTTAAATATAGTTTTAGCAATTTGTAATGGACATTGAAATCAACAGGCAGTAGCTCAATCGGTAAAATGCAAGGATTTCGATATTTTTCAAGTGCGAGTTCAATTCTTGCGAAAATCCATCGTTTTTTGATAAATTATTTGTTAATTGTAATTATTTAATAAAAAGTAACTTAAATGTTCTTTGTTGACCTAAAAAGTAATGTAATTTTTTTATTACTTGTTAATAATTCCTTGCTCTAATAATTAATTTATACTATTGAATATTCTGCATAAGATAATTGATGGTTTAATTTATAGAAAGAATATTGTTTTTTAAATCTATCAATAAACAATTTCATCATATTTCCATATTTATATATTTTTTTCCTTCTTACCTTCATTTTAGAATTAAATTAAAAATGAGAAAAGTAAATTTAATACTTCTAATAAAATATTTTGAAGAATTCCTAAATAGGAATTTAATTTTTAAATTACTTGTTAAAAATTCTTTGCTCTAATAATTAATTTATACTATTGCATATTCTGCATAAGATAATTGGAGGTTTAATTTATAGAAAGAATATTGTTTTTTAAATCTATAAATAAACAATTTCATCATATTTCCATATTTATATAGTTTTTTCCTTCTTACCTTCATTTTTGAATTAAATTAAAAATTAGAAAAGTTAATTTAATTCTTCAAATAAAATATTTTTATATAGACTATTAAAATATTTTTATGTTCACCCAAACGACTTACACATTTTGAACTAATTAAAAAGAAATCTTTCATTTTCCCTTACAGCCATAGCCAGAGCAGCTTTACATGGCGAACACTTTGGAGGTGACATAGTCTTCCCCGACGAATGGAACCAAACTGATGTAAGTAAACACCAAAAAAATAGTGTAAAATAATTAAGAAAAATTTAAGTCTCCTTTTGTAGCATTATTTAAAACAGTTTAACTGATTTTAAGGGTATTCAAATTTGTTTTAAACGACAACGGGAAGTGAATTTGATCACAAAACAGAAGAAAGTTTAAATAAGAATTGTTTCATGTCACTCGGGAATATCCAATCAGCAATCCGTATCATATAAATAATTTTTGATAAATTATTTATATTAACTGTAATTATTTAATAAAAAGTAAATACAAAAGAATTTTCCTTTGTTGAATTAAATAAGAATTGACTTAAATTTTTTAAACTCCTTAACATATTTATTTTCTTTGCTAATTAATAAGATGACACCTTCTATTTTGGGAGTATTTTCTTATTTTGATTCAAATGGAAATGCATCGAATACTTGACTTATCTACGTATTCGAAGTCACTTTACGATTGAATTATAATCGTTATCAACGGTTTATTTTTTGTTTACAAAATTCGATAAATCTATGCACATACGGCAAACGGTCAAACCAGTTAAGTGGTTAAATATTACTTGTTCATAAGAATGTTATCTCTTTATGAACTTATGAATCATCAAATTCAAAGATGTTTTTCCTTTTTCAATTTTGCGAAGATAAGATGAAATTTAATATCAAAGGCAACTGACTGACATTGTTAATTGCAATATTTTAAGTTGAAATAATTTATTTAATTATATAAGTGTTATTTACTTTAATTTATAAAATAATAAAATTTGTCACTTTATCCAAGTTAATTTAAATTCAAAAAATTTCTTATTCTAAGCTGGTTTCAGAGATCTCAGATTTTTTTATTCAGATTAAATTTAAAATCGAAAAAATTCTTTCTCTGAGCTGGTATCAATGATCCCAGATCGTTTTATTCAGATTAAATTGAATTCGAAAATCTTCTTTCTCTGAGCTGGTATCAATGATCCCAGATCATTTTATTCAGATTAAATTTAATTCGAAAAATTTCTTATTCTAGGCTGGTATCAGAGATCTCCGATCTTTTTATTCAGATTAAATTTAAAATCGAAAAAATTCTTTATCTGAACTGGTATTAGAGATCCCACACCGTTTTATTCAGATTAAATTTAATTCGAAAATCTTCTTTCTCTGAGCTGGTATCAATGATCCCAGATCATTTTATTCAGATTAAATTTAATTCGAAGAATTTATTATTCCAGGCTGGTATCAGAGATCCCAGATTCCGTTGGCCAGGATATCCAGGACGTGGTGTTGTTCCTTTTGTTTTGGATCCATCTGTCGGTTCGTAAAAGTCTTTTAAAAGTTTCTAACATTTTTGTCGATAGTCCTAGTAAATTTCCTTTGTGATTATTTTTTGCTGTTATAATTTGAAAGCGAAACTAAATTGATATCATATCTCTATTGAACAGAATATTGTATAAAGTGAACTAGGAATTAAAAAAAAAATCGTTATCTTTTAGCTCGTTTCCGTAACGTGATTTACCAGGGAATGGAACATTATCACAAGTATACCTGCATTCGATTTGTACCCAGGACTAACGAAAGAGACTACGTCAGAATCTTCTTTGGAAATGGGTATGGTATTATCTATTACAATAAGAATTTTCACAGGAATTGTGGGAATAATGAATCCTTCGGCTCGTTAATCAATGGACTCGTTATTAGTATAAGTATTTTCACAGGAATTCTGGGAACAATGAATCCTTCAGCTCGTTAGCCAATGGGATCGTTATTACAATAAGTATTTTCACAGGAATTCTGGGAACAATGAATAATTCGGCTCGTTAATCAATGGAATCGTTATTGCAATAAGTATTTTCACAGGAATTCTGGGAATAATGAATCCTTCGACTCGTTAATCAATGGGATCGTTATTACAATAAGTATTTTCACAGGAATGCTGGAAACAATGAATCCTTCGGCTCGTTAACCAATGGGATCGTTATTACAATAAGTATTTCCACAGGAATTCTGGAAACAATGAATCCTTCGGCTCGTTAATCAATGGGATCGGCATTACAATAAGTATTTCCACAGGAATGCTGGCAATAATGAATCCTTTGGCTCGTTAATCAATGGGATCGGCATTACAATAAGTATTTCCACAGGAATGCTGGCAATAATGAATCCTTCGGCTCATTAATCAATGGGATAGGTATTACAATAAAGATTTCCACAGGAATTCTGGAAACAATGAATCCTTCGGCTCGTTAACCAATGGGATAGGTATTACAATAAGTATTTCCACAGGAATTCTGTGAATGAGGAATCCTTCGTCTCGTTAATCAATGGGATAGGTATTACAATAAGTGTTTTCACAGGAATTCTGGGAATAAGGAATCCTTCGGCTCGTTATTATTGGGTTCGTTATTACAATAAGCATTTTCACGGGAATTCTGGGAATAATAAATCCTTCGGCTCGTTAATTAATGGGATAGGTATTACAATAAGTATTTTCACAGGAATTCTGGGAACAATGAATCCTT
>JAOUZG010052814.1:3755221-3823399 GCA_026289955.1 Argiope argentata
GAATTCTGGGAACAATGAATCCTTCGGCTCGTTAATTAATGGGATAGGTATTACAATAAGTATTTTCACAGGAATTCTGGGAACAATGAGTCCTTCGGCTCGTTAACCAATGGGATAGGTATTACAATAAGTATTTTCACAGGAATGCTGGGAATAATACATCCTTCGGCTCGTTAATCAATGGGATCGTTATGATTAGGCCTATGGTGTACATTTTGAATAGTCTTTATTTACGAGTATATTCGTAGTGTAGTTTCATACATTTTCATTTGAAAAGCCCTGGTAATTGAAATCAGTAGAAGTTTATTATCAAAATTTATTCGCCTACTCTATAATAAAAATGTTCTCGCATAAAATTGTAATAAGGTGATGAGTACCTTAAATAATATTGGCGGATATTAATCGCGGAAATTGATCTTTTGCATGAATCTAACATTTTAACTAAAACTGTCGTGAGAGTATGCATTTTAGGCGGCTTCTTTATGAGTGATTGTAGCCAAAATTTGTATGGAGCTAATGATAGCAATTGCAATTATAGTCACAAGGCTACATACCGAATTCATTGATGCATTTCATGAATTGTTACTTGCGTCTATAACATATAGACCGATGTTCTATAAACTTTTGATTTCAACCCATAAATGTGGTTCAAAATTTGATACGAATATACAATTTGGATTTTAAATCTGTGAGCCAAATTTTATTCATCCCATTCTTTGAATTTTGAAGTTAATGAGCACAATTCTATTTGAATGGAAGGCGGACAGACTTTTTAAAATGGATTTCGCTGAAAACTTGGTCTTAGTCCACATGTCAAATTTCATCAGTATAGCCGGAAATGTTTTGTAATAATCGTGTTGATAGGCGGATTGATAAAAAGACAGACATTTATTCAAAAAAAATTTCCAGTTTCGGGAAGATTTGATACGTTAATACTTGTTAAAATCTCGAATTTAATTTTTTTATGATTGAATATTTTTTTTATAATCCAAATACGAGAAAGTAAAAAAAATATATCCACAAACTATCACTAAAATACATGTTCATAAAAGAAACTGATAATTAAAATATTATACACAATATTTACTTGCATCAATGTATTTATATTTCAAAGTAAAAACTACTATATTTACAAATCAGTTTTTACTTATCAATAATAGTTTGAAAAGTAAAGCCGTAAATGATAAACGATAGCCAGAAATGATGTTACTAATGAAATCATCAATTTATAATTAATTAATTAATTATAGATTTTAATGATTGATTGAATTGTTAACCTAGTTTTTTAAAAAGTGTTATGTTTTTAACTATTATTCCTAAAAGCTAAAATGGTTTCAACGAACGGTTTAAAAAACTATTATTATTATTAATATTTTTTTTCAAGAATTAATTGTTCCTTTCGCAAACATCATTGACAGATGACGACGATCGTTGACATAAGAACTGTTATTTGAGATATTAATTTTCATCTGGAAATATTTTTCATTTTTGAAATATCTAAACATATGAATTTCCATTCTGGTTATCTAAAACTACAAATATTGTTTGAATAAAATTATGGCTTTACAATTTATCACTGAAAATTAAAAATCCATATTTAAAATTAGTAGTATCAGTCGCTGTTCGGATACTGTTGTTTCTTAACAGTTGATTTGGTCGGTTCACGCGTTTTTTCATAGGATACCATACAATGAATTCACCCTCTCAGTTCTATACTTGAGTGATTTAAACTGGTTTGCTGTCTTTACAAAGAAAATACTTCACAGTTAACAAAATATTAACGAAATAAAATTTCTAGATGCTGGTCCATCATCGGCAGAAACGGAGGCCGACAGGATCTCTCTCTAGGTCAAGGCTGCGCTTACGTCGGTCTTGTTATTCACGAACTGGGTCACGCTATTGGTCTGTTCCACGAACATCAGCGATCTGACAGGGACAAGTACATCACTGTTTACAGAAACAATGTTGTTCCAGGTGAGTCATTTTATACCCATTATCTAGTCAGTGGGGATTTTTAAAATTTAAATACCTCACCATTGAAGTTAAATTGCAATTAATTAATTTAGTTTTATTAGATTTAAATTAATCCCATTCAAATCTTTTTTTATTAAATTAGAATTTTCTTTATTGGATAAAGTACTTGTGTTTGTTCCATTGATCAGGAGTGCATAGATTGCATATCTTTCTCCATGTTATTGTTGTTGTTTCTTATGGGTTTTTTTTTTGCCATGGGCAATATCACTGAGGCAGTCAGCGATTTAAGCCGAAATCAGCGTCTCTTGTTTTGTAGTAGCGCCAACCAGGGCCAAGAGAACAACTTTTGCTACTCATTCCTCACATTTGCTTACATAGCCCCTTTTTACTGGGGGGGGGGTACACATTCACCACCTTACAGATAGTACACAGAAGAACAACAATGCCCGAACCCGGGACTCCCAAATTACAGGGAAGACGCGCTACCCGTCTGGCCAGGACGCCAGTAGCTTTGTACAGAGGCTACTTTAACCTCAGACATCAGTTTGTTAATATTTAATAATATTCAAATTCTTTTTACTTAGCTAAGCAATAAAAAATATCATAACTCTTTCATCAATAAGTTACAATTTGGAGTATGAAGTTATTGGTGTGACAGGAGAGAGCATCACCCCCTTTTCGCCAAAGATATTTAGTGCCAAATATGGCAACCCGGTGTTGTCGTTGGAGGATATCTTCCTCCGGGAGATAAGACGCAAGTGCGCCGCGGGAGTTGGCGATTTTGAAAAGTGCGCCAAGGGGATGATGTTCTCTATGGATCAACAGAAGTTATTTAAAAAACCGATCCCAAAATTTTAGATTTCTGTTGTTGCTGCTGATCCCCCTTGGATTGAAAATCAATTCAAACACCGTCTAAGACATCGTTTCGCATGATAAGATTGTAAACTGAATTCTCCTCATTTACCAGCTGCCTCATAGAGGCGTGACGCCAATACAGCCAATGATATTAAGGGTAGAAGCGTTGGTTGAGCAGTAGCAAGGGGTAATATCTTTTGATCTCTGATGAAGAAAATACTTTTTATATGGATAGATCTTGGACTAGATAAAAAGCGTTAAGCCTCCTCGAACTGGTACATACCAGATACAAGTCTGGGCACCTATCGGCTTACCTGTCGTATTCTAGGGGAATCCATCATTTCGTCTTAGTATTTAACTTAAACAAGGTAGGTATGTCTGAGACTACAGTCCAGAAGAAAGGGGGGGAGTATGGGACTTAGACTTTCTTTCTTAGTCAGAGCCTCGGCAATATCATTTTCGTCAATACCCACATAAGAAGGGATCCACTGCTTTCTCACTGATCCGATCCTTGCGAATGTAGTTAATTTGGAGATAATTATTAGATTTTTTACTGAGAAATTGTTGCTGTTGTTACTTATGGCACTTGTCATGCACAAGCCCCGCTTATGCATCAGCAGATTTTAAGCCGAAGATATGCGTCCCTTTTTTTCAAGTAGCGCGAACTATGGCCAAGAGAATGACTTTACCTACACACTCCTCATAGTCGCTTGCACAGCCCTTTTTACAGGGGGGCACAATCACACATCTTATAGATAGCACACAGAAGAACATCCATGCCCGAAACTGAGACTCCCAGAACACGAGGAAGATGCGCTACCTCTGTGGCAGAAAACTGGCAACATGTTTACGTTTTTATTTTATATATTCTTAAGAAGTAACTATCTTCTATTCTATGTTTAATAACTATTTACGTAAATTTTCTTCTATTATTTTTTCATCTATCTGTACATCTGATTTTGTAAATAAGTCTTTTATGTTTAGATGTGAAAGTTTTTGATAGTTAATTTTCTATCGAATATTTTCCAAATAAAAATTGTGAGTAGACATTTTGCATATTTGCATATTTGTCAGTTTTGATTCAGGCTTAATGACTATTTTCTTCCCGTAACAGATCAACTCCACAACTTTGTTCTCACCGATCCAAACCGGGAGCTCATCTTCACACCCTACGATTACTCCTCCATCATGCACTACGGTAACTTCGCCTTCTCCCGAGTCCCCAACCGTCTACCCACTATGGTGGCCAAGAATGGACAGAGGCTTTATGAGCCTTACGAGAAACCCGGTTTCGTCCAGTCCGATCTCGTCACCATCAAGAAACTGTACCAGTGCTAAATCAATCGATTCTACTGGGATACACCTTATTTAAAAATTACGAAAATGAAATTCTGAACATTATCTTTTTTAATTTAGAAATAAAATCTACTTTTATCTTGAACTGTGTCTTATGGAATTACTTTTTTTGAAAAATCTAAAACAACAACAACGAAACAATGTTTTATATGTAGATCAGTTGATTGTGATTTCTTTAAAATAAATTTTTATCATGTCAGAACATGATGTAGTTTTTGGGATGATGCTTTTGAAAAATGCGTAGGCAATGAACTGAAATTTTATTATCTGCACGAGCACCTCAGAAAGTCAGTTTTTGATAACGTGTTGCCTTTGCATTTACAGCATGATAAGATTGATTTAAAAAAATAAGTTAATGACCGAAGCAAATAAAATCTAGAAAGATGTCATTTTGAGCACGTGATTATATGAAATCAAATAAATAGGAAATGGGATATATTGTATTTTAAACAATAAATGTCATACAAAGTTTTTTGGATCGTTTGCAATATTAAAGTTACTAATTTAATGAAACAATTAAAAATGAATAAAAATATAATTTAACTTGCACGAGCACGTGGTGCTTAAATGAGGGTTCAATGAGATGAGGCTTTTGGCATCAACAAAAATGCGCGGGAAAGGAAATTTTAAATTTCAACTTTCTCCAAAATAGGCCTTAGAAGACTCAAAAATATTGGTAAATGGCTGACATTTCGAAATAAAGACCTTTTTAATCTCCAATTTTCCACTTTCTGTTGAGATGATTTTTTTTCAGATTTTTTAACTTTATGAAAGCTTTCTTCAAACTTAAATAAAAATCTTTTTAAAAATAGTTTAAGTTATTTTATTAATCCATACGTTTGCAAAATCTGCCACTTTTTGTTCAGATGTTTTCTTCAAACATTAATAAAAATCTTTTTAAAAGTAGATTATATTGTTTAATTAAGTAAAACGTTTTCAATGATTGGCCGTTCAAGAAATTATGTTTTGACATGATACATTGAAATATGCTTAGCAGATTTCAATTTTTAATTTTTTCATGATATTTTCAGAAATTTAACAATATTTAAAATATACTTTCTGTTTTAAGTATACATGGAATTGAAATACCAGAAAATGAGATATAATGGTATACGAAAAAAAAAAAAGCGTGAGAATAGGAATGTTTCCTAGAGCAGCATAGGATTCTCTTGTTAACCCACCAATGTGATTATACAAATTTTGTCTTAACATTGTTATCCTATGACTTCAATTTTGCATACGTGTTACCATCTGCCATTGTAAAGCTGTGTCCGATATCAACATAAAATTTTAAAAACCTAATATCTTACCCAATTTGTCATTTTCTTAAATTATTGTATTCGCATGCACAAGAAAAAATACACGGTCTACTAGTTGGGAATTGAAACCCCAATTTGATAGTACATGTAGAGTTCAATAGAAGGCATTCTTATTTCTTGTGTATAGTGTTGTTTAGATTAATAATTTATACAGAAGAATATTTCTCATGGATGGATTTTGTCAAAATTACTATTAGCATTTAACTGTCAGAAGTGAAGTTTTAGTTACATTAAAGTGCAGTTGTAAAGCAACATTAGGGGTATTTAGGGATGGACCTCGTAATTTTGAACCGCAATCAAATGATAAGGACGACACCTGAGCTTGCAACTCTTTCTCCACAACATACCAGCGGATGGACGTTTGGCTCTGGCGGATTTAACGTGTAACAGACATCCTTACATGACGGTACTGCAATGGAATTGGGTTTCAAACATCAAACCCTTCGACTAATGAGCCGAAACCATACCATGATGGGGGCCACTGCGGCCCTCATCATGTTAACTACCTTTAACACTTTTGCAGTCCGAAAAATAATTACATGCAAAATTATTCCCCTAATACAAAGATTTGTTTATTGCTATGAAAAATAAATACAGTAAGACCCCGCTTAACGCGGGGGATACGTTCCATCAAAGTAGAGCGTAATCCGAAACAGCGCTAAACGAGGCTATCTTTACATGTAAATATTGGGGTTAGGGGAAGATGGCTAGGAAATTGGTTAGGTATTAAATTTAAAAAGTATGTTTTTTTTAATAAAAATAAAACCAAATATTTATTTCTTAAAGCCCAAATTAATACCACATTATTATTTCTTGCAAAAATAAAAACAAAATATAAATAACAAAACGAATATTCTTTAAAAAAACAAATAAAATTCTAAGTCAGTCATATTTAGTTAGCCTTCCGCGTTTTCAGTGATCTGCCTTTTTGTGACAAAAGCGTCTAATATTTTTTGCCTTTTTCTTTTGCTTTGTTCTCTTAAAAGTTCTTCATAAACGGATAGAGCATCTCTAACACCACGCCTTACTTTTGAGCTCCTGTCAATATTCGGATCATTTTCAATGAATTGATCCCTTATTTCAGTTATGGTAGACAAACTCCTTTTTACAAACGCCATCGAAAGTTCTTTTTGCTCTTCTTCTGAATCACTGCTGTCAACATTTTTGTTTTCTTCTTGTTCAGTTAATTCCTTGAGCTCATCATTAGGAAGACTAGCCGCTGCTTCTTGAATTATTTCTTCGACATCTTCCACATTTACCCCTTCAAAACCGGTTTGCTTTGTTAATTTCACTATCTCTTCCACCCACATCCCCAGAATGTCCAACGTCATCGCTCTTACTTAAATCCAGCCAAATATTCTTCCATACTCCTTTCAAAGATCTGTAGCAAGTGAAGGTCGCGGTACGAACCTGCGACGTTTGGGCCTGTAGCCGAGTAATATACCGATCGAGCAAAAGGGACCCTTCAGCTCGAAGGATATTATTTGGCTTATAATATCCTTCCCGTATGCTGCGAGGGATTTCGTGGAATCCCCGGGTTGAAATAAAAGAGCGTTAAACCGAAACAGCGCTAAACGAAACAGCGTTAAGCGGGGTCTTACTGTATACATAATTCTTGTAAGTCGAATTTCTTTGAAAAATGAATCTACACCTCTTAACCATTATGTAGGCGTTTTTAACAATTAAATTTGAAAAATAAATAAATAAAACGTCGAAATGATGCACAGTCTTGAATGTCGAGTCACACTCGACATCGGACCGCAAAGGGTTGATATTTGTATACACACCAAGGTGACAAAAATAAATACTAATATGTATACCCCACCCCCTTTCCGCATTCACTAATCCAGCTAGGGGACGTTTGATCCTGACGGATTTAACATGCAAATGACCCCCTTACACGACGGTTCTGTGCTGGAATCGGGTTTCGAACTTGAAATCCTACGGCTCACGAGCCCAGACCTTACCAGAAGGTCACCGCGGTCCCCATCTCACTGTGAAAAAGAAATCATGCTAAATTCAATTCGTCTAACAAATTGAGGCTTGGAGTTATTCCTTCCAAGAAGGATATTCTCATATAGGCATGATTCCAAGAAGGATATTCTCGTATAGGCATGATTCCAAGAAGGATATTCTCATATAGGCATGATTCCAAGAAGGATATTCTCGTATAGGCATGATTCCAAGAATGATATTCTAGTATAGACATGATTCCAAGAATGATATAACCGTGCTTCAGAAAACATAAAGCTTACTACAATGGTACAAAAATTATTTATGAGATAATCAGTGTGCAGAAGATTAGTGACACGTAGATTCTATTTTTGAAATTAATAAGATCTAAGAAGAAAATGTTAATACTATTTCGATTTCATAATACTTTAAATACACAAATCCTATTTTGAAGTTCAGTTTATTTTAGTCACATTAACGTCCCGTTTTAAAACAATACTAGGGCTATTTTGGGATGGTAATCGTGGTTTTGAACTGCAGTCATATTATGAGGACGATACCTGAGCTGGCCCTCTCAACTTCCACACTACATCAGCGGGAGGAAGTTTGACCACGCCATATTCAACGTGCATCAGCCTTGCTTAAATGGCGGGTTTTCGGTTAAATTGGTTCTCGAATCTGAAACCCTGGGTCCGATTCGAAATCGAGTTCTTATCACCAGACAATCACGGCCCAACTTCGGGCATCAGATAGCAAACTTTACGGTTTATTCTTTTTGAGATTTGTAATTTAAACAATAAATCAGCCTCCCAATTCCGAAAGCGCTTTCTAATTGTAAAAATGGAATTTTTATTTTTTATTTCATTAAAATTAAATTAATTGAGATTCACAAGCTTTAATCTGATTAATCATTTTCCCAAACAACGAGCGATGCACAATAGAACTCTTCTTTCTAGTGCACAGAGAAAAGAAAAAAAAATGAAAGTTGACACGTTCTTTTCCTTGAGAGGAAAAGATATTCCTTCTTAACACCTTTGAAATCAATTAAACTTCAAAAAATTCGAACTTTAAAAAGAATGTATTACTTGTCTTTCAAATAATGCAAGAAAGGTAATGCATACTAAGTGTGGCACCCCCAGGGTGACGTAGAAAATGGTTGCCTTTTAATTATTAATAGATTCTGCCATATATGTGTGTATCGGTGCTAACAGGTGAAAAGTATTTTCATCTCATTCTGTTAGCGCGCAGACTTAACGTTAACCATTTTAGCAATGAATTTTTAAAATGAGGAATAAAAAAAATCGGTAGAAATTAGTGATAAGGGTCCCTAAAAGAATATCCACTTTCAATTTCATTTCATTTTCATCAATGGCATATCAACCATGAAGTCGTGGCAAATGCCACCATCAGGTTTGAAAAAAAAAAGAAGATTAAAATGAAATCTGCTATCTATATTTCAATGTATCCTGTCAGAACATCATTTCTTGAACGGCCGAGCACCACAATTTAACTTGCTCGAGCAAGTTAAATTGTATTTTTATTCATTTTAATTATTTCATTGAATGAGTCACTTTAGTATTGCAAACGGACAAAAAAACTTTCTCTCGTATTTATTGTTTAAAAAATATCACATTTCCTATTTATTTCCTATTTATTTTAGGTTTAATTTGCTGTAGTCATTCACTTATTTTTTCAAATCAGAGCCTTTGTAAATGCGATGGCAACGCGTTATTAAAAGCTGATTTTTTGAGGTGCACGTGCAGATGATAAAATAATTATTTTTCGCCTACGGAATTTTGCTGACGTCAGAAAACCTCATCCCAAAACAATATCATGTTCTGACATGATAAAAAAATAAAAATGAAAATTAAGAACTTAAAATACCGTGGTGGCAAATGCCGCAAGGAGAATGAAAGGGTTAAAGATATGAAGTGTCATGTCTCGTCGTGACGTCACGGAAGACCGAAAGACCGAAAAGGCCTTGTTTATCGGTGGTTGTGCACTTTGTTCTTTCTGATGCGATGTAATGTTTTTTTTGTCATTTTATTTATCATTTCTTTTCTATAGTTTCCATATTAAGGAATGCTGACCTTTTTTTTATTTTGCTATATTTCCTTCAACAAATACCGTAATTTTAATATGATGCACAATGATAAAGAAAAATTCAGCTGCCAAGCAATTTATAGCCAAGTATGGAATGCTTTATCTATCTTCTGAAACTGTGTCAAACATAAATCAGTTACTTTCTACGTATGCGCTGCTTTCTGGCTGTCTTGTAAGGAACGAGTTTAAAGCCGGCATCATTTTTCAAAAAAAAAAAAAAAAAAAAATCGTATTTCATGTTTATTTACTTTCATACAGACACGCGAAAAAAATTATATTTTTATATATTTAATAGATGGTAACGCGTTGATAAAAGTTAATTGTTTCCTCTTAACTTGCAACGCACTATTACAGCTTAAATTTAATTTTTATTTTGCCCGAAATAAGTTGTTGAAAAATATAATAAAATTATTTTGTAAAAATTCAATTGAAATTTAATTTGTTCCCTAAAACATTAGTGTCATTGAAAAGTTTATTTTTTGAACTTTTGATATGATGTAAAAATCAGCATGATGTAAATCAGTAAGTAGTAAATTTAATATGATGTAAATCAGTTTATGTTGTAATATTTTCGGAAGTTATAACGAAAAAAGCCAAAACTGCGCTTAACTTTAAATTAATTAAAATTTTAAAAAACCTCTGAAGTACACCTCTATGACCTCCTAGTTATAGACGTGCTCGAATTGATAGCTGTAGGACAAAGGTTATGGCCTGTATATCGTCAAAAAAACATTGAGTTTTATTATAAGTATAGATATAGATTAATCCTGATATAATTATTGAATCTAATATTTCTTTCTGAAATTTACACTAGATGGCACCAGGATAAGAGTTTGCCGGATCTATTGAATATTTCTCAAATTCACTTGAGATGAATAAAGAATTTAATTAAAATTTTAATTCATAACTAATCTTTAAAAATATTAGGTTACTGAATTTTCGT
Organism: Argiope argentata; assembly: GCA_026289955.1. Classification (NCBI taxonomy): domain Eukaryota; kingdom Metazoa; phylum Arthropoda; class Arachnida; order Araneae; family Araneidae; genus Argiope; species Argiope argentata. The sequence continues at coordinate 3,765,725 of JAOUZG010052814.1, forward strand.
AACTAAGGTGCTGTATAACAGCTGTGGTATACGAAATAACAAAATATCTGCTGTATAAAAATTTATAACTCCATCTCTTGAGGAAGTGAGTGAAATGATTCACTGCAACTAGCAATCCACCTCTTCCCAAGTGCCATGAATAGAAAAATTAAATGTGTAACCATTAATTTCTTCAAACGAAAACGAATGGATAAATTGTATTAAAAAATTAATACAATTTATACCATTTAAATAAATTAATAATGTCCAGCTTTTTTAAAACTTTAATTTTAATCATACAGCTGATTTCGATTGCTGGTTTAATTTGATTAAAAATTTATTAACTAACTCATGAAAGTATTTCGAATAATTACTTGGTTGTATTTGTATCGAGGTTGTATTTTTTACTAAAATGCAACCTTGCGATTGTGATTAATTTTCACATTTGGTATGCCCCCATTTTTTGGACAGAAAAAAAATTTCCCCATTTTTTTTACTTATAAACAAGATAATTAGAAAACACCATATTCTAAGTAGATAAAATTTTACATAACTTTTTACAGAACAAAAATTTTCAATTTTTGGCCCATTTGTGCTTTTAAGCACAATAATCCAAATTAATTAACAAATTAACTAACTAAATTATAGTAATTTTAAAGAAAATTTTGAAAGGAAAAAAATTATTAAAAAGAATATTATAGTTACTATCCTAAAAATAGCTTCTGAGAGATAGATTTAATTTTAGAGAACTACATCGATTATCTCTTGAAATGTTTTCAACAGATGAAGATAAATTAGATAAAAAAAAGACTTAAAATGATAAATCAAATGACAATGCCTATGTTGTTTGTTTTCAAAAGGCGCAGACATTTTATGACACATATAAAATGTGGCACTGCGCAGTTTTTGTGTCAAATGGCCCCTGGTATTTGCAGTGTGTTTGAGTCTGCAGAGAAATATAAATGATGCTTGTGTAAGGTAAAATGGATTTATTGATAGTATAAAAATATAACCCATTTCTATGGTCATTATATTTCAGGATTCTATAAAATATATATAAAAGTAACTGTGTAATAAAGTAATATAGGTTGTTGTTTCTTGTGGCACTTGTCATGGACTAGCTAGCTGAGGTGGTCAGCGATTTAAGCCTAATTTGAGTCTCTTGTTTTGTAGTAGCACCAACTAGGATCAAGAGTACGACTATTGCTACTCACTCATCACATTCGCTTGCACAGGCCCTTTTTACAGGGGGGCACATTCACCCCTTACAGATAGAACACAGAAGAACAACCATGCCCGAATAAGAATTCGGACCCGTAACGCCCAGATCACAAGGAAGAGGTGACCCCTATTTCAGGACGCCGGCAATTATGTAAATTTATTTAATATTTATCACATCTAATTTTATCTGGCGTTCATTGACTCTAGTTTGCCAAAGGACGGCGTCATGCCCCTGGTCATGGAATTACACTGGCACTCTGGTAATTACGCCTTGATATCAAGTTAAAAAAAATTCTTTTTCAGGCTTTGTTCAAAATGTTTGACTTTTATCAACACATTCATCCAATATGTAAGAATCTGCAAATCTAAAAAAAAAACCTCCGTTAAGATGCCGTAATTCCCCTGATAAATCTTGAATAAAGTAGAACCAGAAATAAAGTTAAGCTTAACCGCTGGACAACTGATAAAAATTATCTAACTGTCGTAAGTTCCCTAGGTATTTATCAATCAAATCGAAAGAACGTTCATCGCTCATATGCATGCATATCGAAATAATATAACCTTATTATCCCTTTGTTTAAGCACACCCTAATTTTGATAAATGGAACTGAAATTTTTTTTGTGTGAAATCTTTTACTAACTGAACAGCTTATATCCAGATCCTAAATGCTCCTTAGCTAAGCATTGGAGGTTTGAATATATACCCATTTTACACTCAGATTGAACGCTAGTACTTAAAGGACTATTTAAGCCAAGAAAATGATATCAAGTTATAGAATGTCTAATATTTTCTTGATTCTTTAACAATTAATAGAATATACAGGGTGGCCATAATTAAACTGACAGTGCTAACAGTGTTGTGTAGCGCGATCTATTTGCGAGAATGACGCCACATTTTGTAGGAAGCTTACACAAAACAGGGAACAAAAAATTCCACGAAAAAAGTTCCAATTGTCACCGCTAGGGGAATATGTGGAGCTGTGTAATAGAAAAATAGAGTGTTAACAAATGCAAATCAAAACGAAAATAAAATTACCTTTTATTTTGCACATTCAAATCATGTTCAAAGTGGCTGCCGTGTTTGTGGACTACATATTGCATTCAGAAACGTCTGCAGGCATCTCCCGTACAGTTCGTGATATGTTATCCTTCAACTTGGCCAGATCCTGGACAACTCCTTGACAGATCTTGGACTTAAGGTAACCCCATAGTCAAAAGTCTTTTGCTCAACGTTTTTTGTAACCTAGTAAGTGAAATTGCAAATAAAGAGACTTTATCGGTGTTTATGCCAATCTCGCTTAAAAAAAAAAAGGTGTTGCCATATAGTACTAGAACTAAATCAGCAAATTTGCAAAATAAAAGATAATTTTATTTCCGTATTGATTTGCATTTGTTAACACTCTGTTTTCTATTACACAGCGTTACATATTTCCCTAGCGGTGACTTTTGGAATTAATTTTTTTTTCGTGTTATTCTCCATCCCCCGTCTTGTTTAATGTTCCTACAAAATATGGCGTCATTCTCGCAAATAGATCGAGCTACAGAACACTATGAGCGCTGTCAGTTTAATTATGGCCACCCTGTATATGTATATATTTCTTATAATCATTTCATAGAACAAAGATTCTAACTAAAAAATGATCTTGTAATTTACAATGGAAACATCATGAATTTTGTCTATCTTCTGTTAAGGTTTTTAGTCACATTATTGCATTCCCATTATTATTAAGTAATGATTTCTTTAACAAAACTCTTTGTGTATGCTTAGGTTTATTTATAAATAAATTATTTAATTAAATGATATCTAGAGATAAACTTTACTGAAATAATGAAACACTTGCTTTTGATATGTAAATGAATATTCCTTATTTTTTTGAAATCTCTTTAAATAAAAAATTATTCAATTACTTTCGATAAAATAAAAATAGCTTTCATGATTTTTATTTTTGAGAACATTAGTAAAACAAAGTCTTTGTTGAATCATTCAGTTTTGGCCACCTAGGACCTTTGTGGAATGCCCTCATCATTTTTTAAATTCAAATTTATATAATTACTTTCAATAGAAACGACATTCACAAGAAATTTCATACATTTTATTAAAGATAACGATAGTAAAACAAAGCCTTTGATGAATCATTCAGTTTTGATGATCTAAGATTTTTCTGGAATGCATTTCACGTTTTGGTCGTTGTAGATTTCCAGCAAAGATCTGTTGGGGTCACCACAAGTGTATCCTTCCTGGCAGAGTTCGCCTGCTATCACGATGCAGTTTTCGCCAGCACACTACAATCATAAAAAAATAATATTCTCAATTCGATAACTTATTCAAGAATTTGGATATTCACGAATTTGAAATTTCATTTTGAAGTACAATATTTTCAAATTTCTTAACAAGGTACTGTTTTTGAATTAAAGAAAGGATAACAATTGAAAAAAAAAATCCGATTTTAATTAATAAAAGAAAATTATTTTGTAACGCGTGTCTTCTTTGCGCGAGAAAGGTAAAGAAATGCATGATAGTTTAAATAAAATAAGAATTTAGAAAAAAGGAAACAATCTTAACCATACATATTTACAATTTTTTCCCCTTTTTGTTATATGTTAGATATGCAGGATTGCATTTTAAGATAGGATGTAACATTGATGATAGTGATATCTAGAAACCGATGTAAATTTACTCATAAAATCTCCGATCGGGGATCACCTCAGAAATGAAGGTAAGAAAATTTCGATATAGTGGGTACAGAAATAATGAGGGTCGGCTACATTTTATCAATAACGGGACGCTTCCCACGGGAAGGGTGTGTCCTGACCTTTGATGACCCTTACAGCTCAATCATAGTTACCACCAGTGTTGCTTCCTCGGTGGTCTGGTCAGTAAGTTTTTCCACCTATGAATTGGATAGCCGATTAAGGTTACTGATAAAATAAATTTATATTGCTAAGTCTCTGTACTTTTTTCAAACTCTTTTCTAATGTATTTTCTCAAAATTTTGCACATTTATTTTGAATTAGCCTTTACCAGCGACTTAGCACGCGTGGAAATTTTGATGTGTATATTTGAGAACAACTTTATATCAGAACACAATTAATAGAAACAGTAAAAAATGAAACACTATCAAATAATAATGAACAAAATGATATTCACGCCCGTTTGGAAAAATGTTTTTAATCAATATAATCGGCTGTATAAAAGCGATTATTTTCTTTTTCAAATTTCTGTTTTCTATAAATGAAAACCAACTGACTTCGCGTATTTCTTTCTAAACAAATCAAAATGTATTACTTTCTACTATCTTACTCATTTCGTGTGTGTGTGGGGGGGGGAAGGAAATGAAGATTTTTGGCAGGAAAGTAAGAAAAGTGTCGTTTTAACTGTTTTCCTCGCAGTTTTTTTTTTTAATTTTTTTCTCTCCATAAGAACCATTCTCATGTCTTAACGAAAATATTTTTTTAAAAAAATTAGTCGAATCAGTCAAGCCGTTCTCTAGTTTTGCGCTTAGCAGTGCATTTCGGGATCCATTTTTATTTATATAGATTACCTGATAATAACTATCTGTTTATAGCTGATGAGTTGACATAAGCTGATCTGTCTTATCCAAAATTCTTATGAAGATATAAATCCGAAAGTAAATGTAAATGTAGCAATGAGACAAGTACTCTTGTTAGGTTCATATTAGTTTAGTTTAGTTATATTAACGTCCCATTTTAAAGCAATACTAGGGCTATTTTGAGAGGAACCTCATAATTTTGAACTATAGTCAGATGACGAGGACGATACCTGAGTTGGCACTGCCCTCTCCAATTTAGCCTGAAAAAGATTCCCTTACAAAAAGGTTCTTCATTGGAATCGGGTCTCGAACCTGAAAGCTTACGGCTCAAGAGCCGAGTCCTTAGCACCAGTCAACCGTGACCCCACACAGGTTACTATTATATTATGGCTAATGAGAGGAAAATTTCCCAAAAGCAAAGGAAAACGTGCCACATTCTAAGAACTAAGAGCAAATTAAGGGAATATCGATCTCATTTGCACGTTCAATGATTTAATGAAGGCCTGGATGGCAGAGTGTTGGACTCGTACTCATAAGGTTAAGGGTTCGAAGCTCACAGGCCAAAAAATTCCCTGAGTGTGTGGTGGCTGGCTCTCGTTAAATATGTTCATAGTCGCAAAGTCCTCCATATCGAGAGTAATATCACTGGGGGTACTGGGTCAGAGGTGATCGTTCTCTGTTCCAGGTCTAAATGACGATCTGAGATGTATGTATGAATTTGCATGAATGTAGTCCACCCTCTAAAAAGGGCTGTGACGTGTGTGTAGCTAAGTCGTACTCTTGGCCCTAGATGGCGCTACTTGTAAAACAAGAGACGTATATAACCGGCTTAAAATCTGCTGATGTATCTGGAGGGGCTGTCTGGGATGTATCTGGAGGGGCTGTCCATGGCAAATGCCATAAGTAACAACAACAACATGATTTAAACTTGTGTTTTGTACTTCCTAAATAAGTTCTACAGGATTTTTAATTAGAGTTCGTATTTTCTAGAAACATGTCACTTGCAACAAACACGTTTCTCTGATTCTTCTGTAATTTTAGAATTTTTCGAAGTAGGGGATTTTTTTTATTCATTCAGCTACCGAGCCATGTCATAAACAGCATTTCGGCAAAACACTACAATATTAGTAACTATAGATTATTAACTAAGTAACGTATGAACTTGGAGAAGAGTCTCACCTTCCTGCAGATATTGCAGCAGCCACAAGAATCCTTGTAAGTTCCACACTGGCAGTTCAGTTGGGGACATGTTTCTTTGCAGACATCTTCACACATCGGCGGAGAAACACAGTCAACATTCACGATTCTGAAGAAAAAAAACGTTGCCTTTTAATCAAGATGGATTTGGTGTCACTAAAATTTCAGACAGATTTGTTCATAGGCGTTAAAAAACAGCTTGTATAATTCAGTATTTATATTCCAGAAAAAATATTTCAAATTTAGAAAGTTTGCTTTCAGGGTCAGTTTTTTTGGGGGGGAGGGGGTCTTATTAAACATGAATGGCAACTTCTGAATATCCCTTAGTAATCTGTGTCTACGTTGAATAATTATTAAATAAGCAATAAATAATAAGATCAAATTTTCTTAAGTGGAAAAAAGATTTATATCAGAAAGGAATTTCAAAGTTTTAGAAATTAAACTATATCTTCTTAGTCTGGGTGGAGGGGGCTAATGGTAAAGTCAAATGAAATAACTACAAGCTGATCTAAGAAATTCATTTGAAATGTATGCTATTGATGATTGTGTGTCGAGGCAAAGTCAAATACATAGGGGTTTCCCCCCCATAAACTTGTGAGAAAAGAATCAAGGATAAGTCTTCTAATTTGAAATTATACATTTATTATGACAAGTTACAAAAGTTTTACAAAGCCTTTTAAAGTACATAGTTATATCGGCAATCAACCAATTCTTCATTTGATGAACATCTCATTTTTTCTAATTATTTTACTTATGTTTAAAAAATCGGTGATAATCCGAAGGAGCCAAATCGGAGAAGTCTGGAAACACTTGTTAGGGTAAATAGGGTAATTTTGAATTCATAACGGCAGAAGAACAATAAAAATGAGCTTATTCCCATCTTATTTAAGTATACTGGAAAATATAGGAACCTTCATAAAGGCATGTGAAAGCAAAGAGGCAAATATTAAGGTTACATTTAATGGGTTCTTCATACCCACGGTACCCCTACCCCCATGGGAAATATGTTTCATCACGTGTGTAGACCACAATGTGATCATAAAATTACAGTGTCTCTCAGAAAAATCAGCCACTGAAAGAGTTAATGACACGAAGGGGTTGATGACATTTGAATGAATGATGAAGGTATTAATGACAACCACCTTCGAATTCAGTAAAAATCAACTGCTGAATGCGCAGTTTCTCACCCACCTCAGTAGGACGTTCTCAAGAAAGTGTTGCTGAAGGGTAAATTAATGCACGATTGTTGCGAAAAATCTTTTTTTTTAAACTAGGTTTTGATATTTAATTTTTTTTTGGCATAGCATAATGTCCAATAACTGATTTGTGTCTTCCTGAAAATCGAAAAAAAAATTACACACGTTCCAGTAGACTATGACCATATTCTTTTCAATTAAAGAGCATTTTTTGTGGGGGGGGGAGCATGATACTGCTTTCATTTATCACAATATAATAATAGTTCGTTCAAGTGCCACTCTGTTACAAAGAGCCGCAATAATTTTTCTGAAATCCATTGAAACATTTTCAAACTTCATTGGGTACATTCTTTTTCATCAAGAGTGAATAATCATGATCTCGCTTCTTCAAATAGCTTTCTCAAGTGAAAATATTGGACCAAAAAATAAATATGTAAAAAATAGTTTGAGGCTCTTAACTATTTTATAAATTCTCATTCCTCTGTCATCCATCTTTACATCATGACAACCAAAGAATTTTCTGGGATCCATTGAAATATCTTCAAATGTTCTACGAAAATATATTTCATGAAGAGAGAAAAAAAAAACCCCGCGATATCAATCTTGCAGATAGCATTCTCGATCCGGAAATATTCAGGTAAACAAACAAACAACAACAACAAAAAGTAAACAGTCATTTGAGCTCCTCCTAATCTTAAAAGTTTCAAAAATACTCATTCCTCTGTTATCAGTCTCTAAATCACAAAAACCCAATGATTTATCGAATAGAAATTTCAACATATAGATATCATGCTTAGTGCAAACGCCTATTCAAAACAACAACACATTCTATAGATGGAACTATGACTAAACGGCCAATTAATTAAAAAGGTGATTTTTTTTAACGAAATTATGATTTTTAAAATTTAATATTCTTTATGTTTGAAAAGATTTCTTTATAAAACTGCCAGAATTTTATTTCTATGTCTATTCTTTGGGAAGTTACACTGACCTTTATATTTCCATTTGCATAAGTTTTAATGCTTTTTTCTTACATTCTAATTTTTTACAGAACTTTTTTACAAAAATCTCAAATTAATATTTAATAGCATTTTTGTTAAAATATATGATTCAATTCGCGAGATATAAAATAGTTATCATTTAGAAATATTTTATAGTTCCTTTAACGCTTCATAGTATAAAAACAAATGAAAATTTCGTGTTATTTATCAATCGAACCCCCCAAATTTAAAGAATGGTTAGAAAGATAGTTTGTTTTTAGTTCAGAAGATAGATTATATATTTCTTAAGTTAAACGCAAAATTTTAAACGAATCATCTGGTAAACCGCTCTACAAAAAAGATTTTTGATTTCTTTTTAGCCGAAAAAGTGTTTTTTTTTTTCAATTTTCAAATAACTTTTGTTACTTAACTGGTATATTTAATGTATCAGTTAAGTGGCAAAATATAACTATTTTGCCACTTTATTTTAACTAATTCTATTAACTATTACGGATTTAATTATTTTCGAGCGAGAAATTCATTCCGAATGTAATCATATATCTAAAGACTGCTAAACCCAGCTTAAGCCGTTGGATTATATGACCACATTGCTGGTCCCGACTATTAACCCGTTAACCGGCTAGGGCGAAATATTCCAATGCGAAACGAATTGAATGTACTTTAATTACCAGGTTAACCGCAACAGAGTGCAATGGAGACATCACATACTTTCATATGGCTGTTTCGATAGTTACACGATCTTATAAACAGTTGTAATGAAGTCTAAAATTCCCATACTGCTTTTCTTTCCTTTCATAAAGTAATATCCAACACGGTTTGGATATCAATTTAGAAAAATAAATTTGCTATTTCTGATATTATATAAAATTGATAACAAGGTCGATACCGTAATGAGCACCAAGATCTTTGCATTCACACATAAGCTGTGAGCATTGTAATATAATAAAAACCAGCATTTCTGTATTAACTGTGTACCATTGGAAAACAATACTAGTAGCGAGAAATTATTAAATATTTGCTTTAAAATTAACTTAACATTTTTACTTATCTAATCATCAGTAATTTTTTTTGGATGATTAATTTTTAATATGTAGATACAAGGAAGTAGAATCTAGATTTTGGAGTAGATTTTTTCCGTTTTAAACCAAAATTATGCTAGAATTAATATCTAATCACAAACTTACATACCAAATTCCATTTAAAAAATCTTTTTTACTTCTTCTGGACTGATTTGTTTAGAATTTGATATAAATTTACAAAATTGTTATTCAGATAATGTATCGAAATTCCGGCTAGCTCAAAGTGATTTGAAGGCATCATATTTATAAATAGATAGACAGACAGATTCTTTTCAGGCATTTGCATTATTGCGTTTACATACTTGGAAGAGTCAATTTAAACAGAGAGTAATTTGAAATATTTGATACAGAATTTGATAAAAATCTACACCTTATATATTAGATTTATGAACCTAATATATCTCAGTTGCTAGGTTTTCGTATTATCGAGTTTACTGGTTACTAGGTTACGAAAATAAAGATTAGCAGATGTTCAACTCTGACAGTATCGTATTTGATACTGATATACAATTTAGATGCTAAATCTATACAACAGATTTTTTTTAACAAACTATGTAGTTTTCTAGCTATCACGCTAATTTCATTTGAGCAAATGATAAAATAGACTTAGAACCTACAAATTTGGTGCATTGATTACATACCAAATTTCATTTGTTTAGCTAAAAACAGGTTTAAGTTATTATATTTACAGAGAGATAGACTTAGGGACAAATAGTTTCAACGATTTTCCTTTGATATTTTAGGTGTTTTGTTGCAACAAAGAAATTTTTTAAACGTCTATGAAAAAAAAATTACAATACTTATTTTACTACTGATTAGCAATTTATTTAATTTTAATACATTTTATTAAATTCAAAAATATTTTACAACAATATTTATTATTGTTTTTGTTAGTCTAATATAAAATTAATATAAAGGAAATGGAAAGAAATCTAAAAAATTGTTACGTCAATGTAAAGAACCACGTGATGAGTTTAAACTAACGAGTAATATAAAAAAAATTAAGTCAGTCGCTACTTAGGTCAATAAAGAAATATTTTATTTTAGTTACTTTTTATTCAATAGTTACAATTAATATAAATATGTATATACATCCGACAGAAAAACACTATTAAGTGGCAAAATAGAAAGCGAATTTCCTCGCAATTCTTCTTCTCGACTCGTAGTTCAATCTAAAGGTTAGGCAGGGGAAGTGGCCAACAATTGATGACAAAAATTTTAAGGCGAGAAATCGGAATTGGATAATTCCAAACCTAAAGATTAAAATTTCTTAAAATTTTTTTGAAAAAATTATTTATTCTAACTGCTAAGTCATAACTGCTAACTCACCCTTGAAAATCATTTAAGTAAAGTGCATACTTAAAGCAAAAATTTATCAAAAAATTATTGTTTTTCGAAGAACAAGCATTCTTCACCTTCACGTGAAAAATACCAAAATTCTCGCTTTTTACCGACTGAGCTACTGCCTGTTGATTTCAATTTTCATTACGAACTGGTAACATTCTATTTAAAGTATTAAAAATGGATTTAATTTAATTCATGAATTAATATTTGATTAAAATGTATTAACATCAAGTGTCATCCATAAGTTTAAAAAATGTATTTGAATTTGAGTGGATGAATAAAAAGTTTTTTAATAACTATTGAAAATGTGAACAACATATTTATAGGGAGAATTTGAACTAATAGCAGGAATTGAATAATTGGATTCATCAGTTGGAAACCCATCGAAACCCATCATACATAGGACAGTTTTTATGCACATTGAATGTTAACAGATAAGCAAAAGATAACCTTTTAAATTCAATGAGCAAAAATTAACATTAAAATAAGAATTTCAGTCTTTGGATAAAAGTCCAAGGCTGGGATATTAACTACGGACCAATAGAACTGAAACTTTCTGCCAACTGAACCAGGGCAATTGTTAGTCATTATTAATTTTGCGGCAATATTAACTCCTATATAATCATGTTGTTGTTGTTACTTATGGCTCTTGCCATTGGACAAGCCCAGCTGACGAAAACATCAGTCGAATTAAACCTAAATGATAGTCTCTTGTTTCCGAAGTAGCGTCAACTAGGGCCAAGAATACAACTTAACTACACATTCATCATACTCTCGCTTGCACAGCCCCTTTTTATGGGGGGGATCACACATCTCACAGATAGCACACAGAAGAACAGCCATGCCCGAACCTGGACTCCCAGAACAAGAGGAGGACGCGCTTATTCCGTGCCAGAGAGCCGGCATACAATCATGATAACATTAAGATACTATTACTTTTTTTTTTTTACAAAACTCTTAGAAGAGGAGTTTTAAAACATCTGTAGGTAGTGATTATGCAGAACATAGAGTTTTCAGGATAATTTAAAGTGCTTAAAGTTTAATAAAGGGTTCCATGCCAAACATTTCTTTTTTAATGTAACTTAATTAGTAAAAATTAAATAATAATGATTTAAATGAAAAATCAGCTGATATGTTTTGAAAATAACGAATTACATAAACGAGTCGTTCTTATCTTAAACAGAAGTGGATAGTCTTTTTTAATTTAGTTCTTTTTCAAAATCACATTTGTTTTGAAATAGAAAGCTCTAATTTATCACTATTAAATGATATTTATTCAAGATGAAATGAAAAAATAAATATAACACTACATTATAAGATAGTTACTCATGGATTCTGAATACAAACTCAGTAAAGCTATTGTGAAATGGATTTTATGGTTTCAACAGAGTCAATAATTTAAATCATAAAATCGTTATATGAAGAACTATAAACGTGCTTTTCTACCGAAATAAAAGGAAAGATATAAATGCAATGAAATCATAAAAAAATGAACTAGTAAAATATAAAACAAACGCAGTTGAAATTCAGAACCGTTCGAGTTTTATTTTTACAATAATTAGGAATCATTAGACTTGGACGAGAAAGTAATTGATTCCTGAGTTTATTTTTCTTAATTCGAAATTTTTTAAAAAAATATTTGCTATTTTTTTAAAATTCAAATTTTTAGCAAGTACCACATCTTGAAATTACCTGATCTATATTAAATATAAATTATATAATTTTAAAAAGGGGAACTAAATTGCCAAACAAAAAAAATCTATCTAGAAAAAGAAAGTTACTGTAGTTATAATTTAAACCGTTTGTATTTTTATTTTGAATCCGGGTATTATAATAATTCTAAATAAAAAGATGCTATTAATAAATAATACAATCAAAATTGTAAATTAGTGCTAAAAATTTAAAGCGTTAGTAAGGATATGCATTAAGATACAAATCTAAATCAAATTAGATATAAAAGTGTGTCTGTTGATAAGACCAATGCTGAATGATTTTAAAAAAATGAGGAAATAAAGTGAAACACTAATATTAAGGCTACTTCAACAGATGATGAAAAGCTATTAACGATTTTTCTAATATATTTAGAATATAATGATTACGAGTCATTATCAGCAACAAGAAAGGGAAGTGTTTTTTAAGAAAGAGATATATCAGTTTAGCACGAAAAAGTATATCACTTAAAAATAAAATTAAAAAAGATTTCAGTTGACCAGTTTAGCTTAGGAAAAATTGATCAGAGATTTATTCTTTTAACAATTATTTAAAAATTTCTTAAATAACTTTTTTAAAAACCCAAGTATATAAAAATACTAAAACTCTTTTATTCAATTTATATTTATAGCAAAGAGTTTGTAATATAAATTGAATACTGACTTGATAAAACGTATATTTTCATAATTAAAATTTGTTTGGTTTTTCATTTCACATTTCAAAGACATTTTATTTGTGATGAAAATGTTCCAACTATAATTTTTTATCAACAATTCAAATAATCATAAATTTAAAGAATTTAATTAATTTTTTTTCAAAATCTTAGTTACAACTCAGTATTTGCCAACAAAATTTCAAACATATCATAACAAAGGTTACAACTATCATATTTTACAAAAATCAATTGCTGACAATTACGATTAGTGCAAACGTTTTATGCGAGAAAGTAAAATATCTAATATGAGGTACAGTGAAATGTCCAAGTTCGTGTAAAATATTTTTGAAATGTGCATAAATAATATCAATTAAAAAATACGTTTATGAGGAAAATTACACTATATAAAATCCTGTTATCGTTCCAATTTTATTTTGATTCAAATGAAAACAAAAATCGCAACAAGTAATTTTTAAATCTGAAATTCTTTTTTAAAAAAGTCACAAACTAAACAAAACTCGCAAAATAAATGATTTTCCTCAATAATTAATAATTTTTGGTAATTATATCAAATTTATTAAGCATTGCGATTAGTGATTGGGAGACAAATGAATATATTTTTATAATTTTTGATATGAATATAAACATTTGGATAAAATGACATTTTAGCCCCATTGAGATAAAATGACCTTTTATATTTATGAAAACGAAGTTTTTATTTAATGAAAACAAATAAATTATGAGCAAATCATTTCACCGCAATCTTCATTATATTTACAAGGAAAGTAGGGATCTAATTCTTAATCTAATCCTTAATTTTGATTTTAATAATATGCAAACTATTTATGGCATCTTACTTTTATATTTTTATATTAATTACTAAATTAATTACTAAATGTGACAGAACTTTAAACCTGCTACTGCCTTAGACAAATGCCCTATTTTTAAATTTAATTTATAAAGTCATGAACAATCAAAGTAGTACACGTTTATACATTTTCAGAAAAATTAAAAGGATATGACTACAAGTTTATCTTTTACTTTTTAATCAAATATGATTTATCACAGGGACAAAAAAATTATTAGCTTTTACGAGATAATAAAACTATGTAGATGCAATCATTCGAGAAATATTACTTTGCAATTTTCTAGAATAAACCTTTACTCACATCACAGATATAAGGCCCACAAATGCCAGAAATAGAACCAGTTTCTGCATATTTGATATAAGTGCAAATGAAGTTAAACTTTCAAATACAATTGATTCATACAAAGAGGAAAGTTGTCACTGCGTTGCCGTTTTAAACAGCTGCTAAACTTCGCTTTTATTTATCATACTGATGACATCATTCGTCGATAAGAATTCTCGTTTGTTATTGGCTACGAAAACAAAACTGGTTTTCGAGCAAACTCCTCTCTTGCTGGTTAACAAAATCAATAAAAGCAGAATTCTGAAACGTTAGAATTATGGCAGATAGCCCAGAACAAATATTCTTTATCTATTGTTATAATTACAATGAACTAAAGAATGATTCAGAAAAATGATTTCATTTTTTAACTTTCTCTCCTGTAAATCCGCTTTTTAAAATTCTTTACAACATAGAAAAGAATTTAGAAGAATCTCGTAAAATCATCTGCATTTTATGCAATGCCATTTAAAAAAATTATATTTAAGTCTTTAAAAAATATATTTATTTTGAATATATATATTTGGAGAATTCATTGTATATATTTAGGGAAACAAAAATGAAAAAAAAAATAATAATAATGAACTTCTTTTCATAAAATATATTAATAAAAGTATATCACTATATCGATTTTTTTAAAAGAAATTATCTTCTAACTTGGGTTAACATAAATTTGAGGGCACACGGTAGATCATTTGAGAATTTATAATGATTATTTTTATCTATCAATATTAAAATTCCATACAAAAAAGTAATTGCATATTATAAAATCATCTGCATCTTCTGTAATGCAGTCTAAATTAAATCCAGTTTAAGTCTTTGAAATTGAGGTAGTTATTTTAAGATTGATTTAGAGCATTCATTGTGCAATTTTAGGGAAAAAATGAAAAAGATAAGCCTCCTTGAATGAAATATAAAATAATAAAAGTGTATCAGTATAATGTATTTTTTAACCCTTTGCGGTTCGATGTCGAGTGTGACTCACCATTCCAGACTGTGCATCATTTTGACGTTTTATTTATTTTTCAAATTTAAATATTAAAAACGCCTACATAATGGTTAAGAGATTTAGATTAGTTCTTCAAAGAAATTAGACTTAAAAGAATTATGTATATTTATTTTTCATAGCAATAAACAAATATTTGTATTAGGTGAATTTTTGCATCTAATTATTCTTCGGACTGCAAAGGGTTAAGACAATAATCTAACTTGGGTTAATGTAGGTTTGAGGGTACATGGCTGATCATTTGAGAATTGATAACGGTCATTTTTATCTCTTCATCAATTTTTAAAATTCTTTGCAATATAAAAAGAATTGCATTTTGTAAAATTATTTGTATTTTTTGCAATGCAATTTAAAATAAATCATATTGAAGTCTTTTGAAAATATGATAATTTTTATTGTGGATTTAAGAATTCATTGCATGCATATAGGGAAAGTAAATTAAGTAAAATAAAATGATGAACTTTCTCCCATGAAATATAAAATAATAAATATCACTACAATGTTTTTTTTTTTGTAGAAACAATCATCCAACTTTGGTAAATGTGGGTTTGAGGGCACACGGTGGACCTTTTGAGAACTAGTAAAGGTGGGAAAAACTAAAACCATTAGCGCTAAAATTTTATTACTCAAAAAAAATCAATGAATGAATGAATTAATTAATAAATAAATAATGCTTTGAATGAAAAAGAAAGCTGTGGGTCTAATTAACAATTATCAACGTGTGCAATATAGAATTGCTTGTTAAATTAATAATACTGTTCGAAAATTTTGTCATTAAGGTTCTAAATTCGAAATTCTTTTGTCTCTCGTACTTCATTCTAAAATGATGCAAAGCATTTTGAACCTGCTCTTGTGAATAATTAGTTTCAGTAAATCACTTCAGTTGACATTAAACATATAGCTCTTCAATCGGTATGAATTTGACATTTAAGACGATAACCGTAGCTACAATGCAAATATTAAAACTAAGATGATATAAAAACGTATCATTATGTTTGTAATGTTGGTGTGGTGATTCTCAGGTCCTATAATGACCGTCTATATATTCATACCTGTAAATGGTTCAAGTTTGATTTCCTCTTAATAAATTATTTGATTTAAACCTTTATTTGTTGGACCCAATCTTTAAAGACTTTTAAATGTCGCCATTCCATTCAGTCATTCTAATGACAAATGGCAGAATTCCTAGCCGTTATATAATACATCTTTAACAAATACTATTACAATAATCTTATTAATTAGATCTACTTTAATAATACAATTAATTTATTCTAAGTATTTGATTTACTAACGAAAATTTTTTTCAGAAGAGTTATCAAAGAAAATATAAGTTCTCAAAAATATAAAATTCCTTTAAAGGTCAACTATTGGGACTTTATTATAATTTAAAAATCAGAATAGTTAACCTTTCTAAAACAACTTTCTTTAATGCATAATATATTCTTTTCTGTTTTCTTTCTATTATTCTCTGAATTCAAGGAACACACAACGGGGGTGGGAGGGAAAACTTATCGAAACAGGACGCATACTTTTGAATGTCACAATGGTCTTGAAAGATTGCTCCTTTGACCTTCAAGCCACATCTCCAAACTTCCAAGTGATGTGATACGTTATGACGAGGGTTTGGCATCGTGATAATTTCCTTTCTCTCTTTATTACTGATATAAATTAACCCTTTGCAGTCCGAAAGATAATTAGATGCAAAATTATGCGCCTAATACAAGAATTTGTGTATTGCTATGAAAAATAAATATACATAATTCTTCTAAGTCGAATTTCTTTGAAAAATTAATCTACATCTCCTAACCATTATGTAGGCGTTTTTAACAATTAAACTTGAAAAATAAATAAATAAAATGATGCACAGTCTTGAATGTCGAGTCACACTAGACAACGGACCACAAAGGGTTAAGATTGTAAATACAATAACTTAAAAGTGCAACTACTTGAAGATATAAAAATAGATTTGAGATCATGTGATTACAATTATAATTGTGTGTCAAAGTTTATTTCAACCGATCAGTAAAAGTACATCTAAAACACAAATGCTATTTCTGATATTTGTGTATTAACCACATCTCAGCGAATAATTACCGAATTGACTGTTTCTTTATAAATATTCGCCTTATTAATTCTTTTCAACTAATTCATCTCAAAATTTGATATAGATCGGTATTTTAACAAAAGGGCAGCATGTTAAATATTATTTGTCTAATTCAGGGAATTTTTAGGTTAACACGATCAAATGCATATAAATATATATACTGACAGACAGTGAGTCTTTTGGTAGGTTTGCCCAAAAATTTTACATCTATCTGCAATTCTAATGATAAATGTATAAACCAAATTTCTTTTATGTGACTGCGTTTTTTAACCATTGTGTTCACATGCTTATTAGAGCGGGTATTCGTATTTTTGATAATTGTATCCTTTATTTTGATAAAAATCTACAAATTTGGAATTAAACCATTTATCAATATTTATCGGTTTCACTCGGTACGTTTTTAAATTATTGTGTTCATAGAAAACAGAGTAATGTACTGGCTAACACAATTTCTTCAAATGTGTTTGTTTTGGACCCATGGATATCTGAAAAGTGGTGAAAAAATCAAAATTTCAAGATAGAATCTTTTGTAAAGCTTTCTGTTTATATATGAGAAAGTAAAAACGTTGAAAATCGCTAGTTAAGAAATTTTTAAAAATAAAGAACTATTCTTTTTTATAATTACTATGAAATAAGTGTCAGAAAATAAAAACGTAAAATTAGAATTCTAATTTCCATTAGAAATACTGAAATTATAAGAAACTGTAGAAAAGATTTTGTTCAGAGAAATAAACATGTATTCCTGTAAGTTGATCTGAAAGTGAAATACTTATCCTATCTTAATGAATATCTTAAAAAACAACTTCGATGTTATTTCAAATCTTGCAGATCAAGTTGCGCTAAAATTAATTTCTTCACAAGTATTTCACAATCACTTTCTCCAATGTCTTAAGTTATCAATAAAATTGATGGATTGAGACAGATAAAACAGATGCTAGACATGTTTTTAATGATGAAAGAAACGTTGCTGGAAATGAATTCAAATTCTGACTGAAGATTACTTACACTAAATTTTCTTATTTATATGCAAATATTTAATGTATGGAGAAAAAACAGAACTGCTAGTATTTTCTTTCTACTAAACCATATTAACAATACCATAACGTAATTTTAAGGTCAAGCATAATTTTCGATCAAATCTGACAGTTCGATTTCATTTATGACTCCATTTCATTTTACGTCATGAGAATTTTCATGTCGAGGTTATAATTCATTTTCTCGTTATTTTCTTGACCATTTGTTGTTTTCTTTTAACTTTATCTAGACAGACACAAAACGAGTTCTTTAGAAAAAGACGAGTGATTTGGAAATATTTCTGGGAAAGCTGTTGCAATTTTTGGGTGTAGAAATGTTTCAGGTGACATAAAAAAAGAATTCGAAAATATGTTCTTAGACGAATATGACATCTTGTAGCAAATAATTATGGGATCTCATACGAAAATTATTTTCCCAGAATCTGTCAAGGTTGTAAATGACAAAGAATTCAACAAAATTTCTTCTTTTTAAATCTTTTTTTTTAAGAGCTAGATGTAAATTAAGATTTTTTATTCATTTTTTATGAACAAGTTCAAATACATGAAGAAAATGGAATGGATTATTGTAAATAATTTTTATACTTATGTTTAAGGAATAAATAATTATAATTATTAGTTTTTAATTTTAATTATTATGTTTTTAGAAATATTTTAATAGAGTGATAAAACCACATTCTGTTACTAGTTTCAGAAGCTTTATATATGAGACTTTTAGTTTTATTTCAGTATGTCGCGATGCAATTCGTAATATTTAATTATAAAATTTGAGTAATAAATGGCTTAATTCGTCGTCATTCAAAATCAAATCACCCGGAAAATCCAACTTGAAAGACCTCTCTGAAATTTTCTCGCATATAATCTAATAAAGGTGCTTGTGTATTATTAATTACATGATACAATGGCAGATAACATTTGCGAATGAGTCTATTAGAGTGCAATCTTTGACCATAAACAACTGGGATGTGGTTAACACACAAGTACTCGAAAGCCTAATGTGTCTTTTGGACACTTTTTCTGACATACAAAACCAAAATCTGGTACATACTTGCGAAAGCACTGACCGACATACAGTCAACCTCTTGCCAAACTCAGTTCTAAATTTACATGCCGATATTTTGAATATTAAAATCTTCCTTCAAAACTTAATCCATTTTGATCTTTTTGTTTGCAATTATTGTATTAACTAATATTCCAATTTCAAGAGGCAAAGAGACTTCATAACGGATTTCATTCGAAATCTTCAAATTTCGAATAGAGATTTTTCTGCAATATTCATGAATCTAGCATAGACATACATAGTTTCAAAATTGTATGATTTTGGTCTCATAGTGATCATAAGTGTGGAGATTCATCACTATTCCGAGTTGGAATTTTTTTTAACGATTACAATATTTTCTCTTTACATACTTCAAGTACAAGGAAGTAAAGTTGATAAAAAAAATAAGGGAATAAATAACTTTTGAAAAAATATAGGGTGTGTTACAGCTCTGAAAATTTAATGAAAGAGCTGTTCCTGAATGATAAGACAATTGTTTTCTGTTATGGATCTACTTGTTCGTCAGTTTAATTCTACGAACAACATAAATGAAAATGAATGTGAAAGCTAAAGATTTTTTTTTTCACTTTTAAATTTTGCATTTTCCTATCTTAAAAATATGTTATTACTGTAAATGATTATTTCTTATGAATCATTTCAAATGATTTCACGTCTTACTAATCTTTTTGAGCAATCTAACGTTGTAATTTGTCATGTCAGTATTTGGAGAATTGTATTGTCAGTGTTTGGGGAATTGTATTGTCAGTATTTGGGTGTCACGCTGTAATCAACAAATGACCTTCTCTGCATCATTTCACCTTGCCATAACTGCCACAAAAATATTTCACATCATTTGAATCTTTTCCATACGTTACGAAATATTATGAATGAAAGGCACACAATGGCTGTCAACAAACTGTTTGCAAATATTTTCTTTCTTTTTTAGTAATTCAAACACCTCATTCGGAAGAGGTTTTCAAGTTGGGAAAACAATGACATCTGAATGAAACAATCTATTTTGAATGACATCAGAAAGAACACATACGAACAAATTACTTGTGATGCATTGCATGATAAATTAACGACATTTAAAAAGAAAGTATATGGATGTAACTATGATTTGACCAAACCATACTTTTAAGAGGCTGTAAATGTTACAAATAGTGATTATGAAAATAATAATCACCGTGAACTGTTGGTAAATCATAATACAATTTGGATGCTTTTTTACTATTAGACATATCAAAATTCTTCGTAAAATAATAAATAAATGTCCAAACGTCAGATTTTCATATATTTTTCTCGATAGTTTAAGAATTATCTCAAGTAAAAAGAAAAACGCTAGCAGAAATATTTTGCCTTTGAATTGTCCTAAAGTTTTTTTATTTTTATTCAAAATTATTTATTTATTGTTTAAATATAGTTTATAATGGAACACATAGACTTGTACTTTATACCTTTTCTTGCTACATAAATCATTCCAGACTCTCCGACTCACCCGTAGGTACACGAAATAAACCATAAAAATAAATGACCGGAACGCTGCAACAGCAACACTGACACTGTGGTTGAGTCTTAAGGGCCATCATCGGCAACGGCACAACCCTTCCCGTAGGAAGCACGCCCCATCTTCGATGGAAGGAACCTAAACACTACCCATTAGGGTACCCTCCAGGATGGTGATATCCAACTACCATTTGGGAAGCATCTCATTCTCATTTCGAGGTGTCCCCCCCCAAGGGGATTTCATGCCATATAAATTAGTCCGCATTTTTAATGCGTGAATGCAATTTTTTAAGATAGTAAACACAAATTTATCCATTTTCTAATTGCCATATTTATATAAAAAGGAGTTTATAAATAGCCAAAAAACTTTTTGTAATCAATTTAATATTAACCATTTCTTGCTTCAAAATAATGGGAATTTGGTGGAAAAGCACAATGCTAAGAAATGAAAAATTTCTGCAATTATAGCACATAATGCGATATCCCGACACCTTAAGATTCTATTAAAAGTATGGATATTTTGATGCAAAATTTTAATTCTGACGCATGATAATGGGAAAAAATTCACGCTAATTTTTGAAATATTATAGAGAGTATTACTTAAAATAAATTTTAAAAAAAGAAACATATAATAAATTTTTCTTAAATTATGGGACTCAAACCTTAAAAAAAAAACAGAAAGCCGTCGCTCTACCCACCAAGTCACAGAGCTCCTCTCAAAAGTGTGCCCCAAAAATTCTTAAAATATTTATTTATTCCTTGTATCAAAATAAACGGAATCTGGTCAAAACTAACAATGCTAAGAAAATGGGAAAAATTTTCTGCGCGTATGCAAGATCTTAACACATTCATTCTATTAAAATTATGGACATTTTGAAGTAAAACTTTTATTCTGATGTATGAAAATTTGAAAAATTCACGGTAACTGTTTAACTATTAAGAAGATTATTGGAAATTTATCTTCATAAATTTTTAAAAAAGAAGAAAAACATAATTCTTAGGTTGCGATTTTCGAACCTAAGACCAATAAAACATGTTACAAAACGTTCGTCGTTCTGCACACCAGGCCACACAACTTCACACACTACTAGGGCTAAAAAATTTTAAAGTGTAATTAAGATCCTCAAAATAATGGGAATACGATCAAAAAGCACAATGCTAAAAAGTATTTTCTGCGCATGAGCAAGAACTTGAAGCTTAGAGATTCTATTAAAATTAAGGATATTTTGAAGCAAAATTTTAATTCTGATGTATGAGAATTGTGAAAATTCACTATAGCTATCGAACTATTATGGAGAATAATACTTAAAAGAAATTTTAAAAAAGACAAAAAAATATATAAAATAATTTTTAGGTTGTGAGACTCGAACTTAATGCAAAATGCCAAAAAAAAAAAAAAAAAAAGAGAAAAACCTTTTGCGCATGTGCAAGATCTTAACTCCTTAATATTCTATTAAAATTAGGGACATTTTAAAGTAAAAGTTTTAATTGGATGTATAAGAATTGAAAAAATTAAGGGTAACTATTGACCTATTATGAAAATTTTTCTTTAAAATAAATTTTAAGAAAGGAAAAAAATGTATGAAATATTTCTTAGGTTGTGAGACTAGAACCTAACACGAACAAAAGGTGATAAAACAAGAGTTGTTCTACTCACCCTGCATCACAGTTCCACAGCGTTGTAGGGCTGAAAAATTCTTAATATGTTTAAACTACCATGTTTAAAATCATGGGAATATGGTCAAATAGCACAGTGCAAAGAAAAGAAAAAATTTCTGCACACGTGCAATGTCATGACACCTTAATATTCTATTAAAAGTTAGAGATACTCTGAAGAAAAAAAATAAATTCTGATATATAAGAAAAGGAAAAATTCAATCTAACTTTTGAACTATTATAAAGAATATTATTTTAAATAAATTTAGAAAAAAAATGTTGGATGTATTTGTAATTTTTATTAGTTTTGTTCTCGGATTCTTTTCTTGTCTATCTATGCTGTCTCTGTGTTCTTTTATTATAATTTAAATGCATGTTATTGCATCTGGCAACGAACTTAATTTTTAAATTAATATATATATATTGGGCAACGACTGTGACGTTTAGTAGCTTGAGCCATACTCTGCTGCAGGCGTTTGAGTAAAGTTTCTTGTAAAGTGTAAATAAAACATGTTTTAACTTTTGGAAATTTCTTGGTTTGATCTAAAACGATCAAATATATTAATTTAATCTTAAGTATCGAGACTCGACCCAAAGCCTAACAAAAATGTGAGAAACGATTCTAATCAACAGGCCACACAGATTCATGAAGTAGGGCCTAAATATTTTTAATAAGTGTGACGATTACTGGTTTCAAAATAAATGCGTATATTGTCAAAAACCAAAAAAAAAAAAAAAAAAAAATGCGCCCCAGCTTGATCTTGACACCTTAATTTTCAAGAAAAATTATAGATAATTTGAAGTAAAACTTTATTTTTGATATACGAGAACTGAAAAAATCCATAGTAATTGTTAATTTATTATAAATAACAAAATTTAAAAAATAAAAAAAGACAAAAAAATATAACAAAGTGTTTTTGGTTATGAGTCTCACACCTAAAATACACAAAAAGGTGAAAACCCAAAATCAACGTTCCAACAAAAAAGGCCATACAGCTTCATAAATAAGGTGAACAAAAAATTTTCATATATATTTAAGGATTAATTGCTTCAGAATAATGGGAATATGGTGAAATAGAACATTCCTAAGAAAAGAAAAATTTCCGATCTTGTGCAAAAATTTATTTGAAATTCTATTTAAATTAAATTTTATTTTTAAATTTTAACTCTGATACATGAGAACAGAAAAAATTCCTTGCATCAGCCATATTCCATATAATATTCTCCACCATAATTTGCTTCGGTATCAGCAAATTATGGTGGAGAATATTATTTAAAAAAATTAGAAAAAGAATAAAAATATATAAAATAGTTCTTCTGTTGACATGTTCGAACCTAAGACAGGCAAAAAGATGATAAACCAGGCGACGTTCAACAAAACAAGTCATACAGTTCCACAAACGTGAAGACATGAAAATTCTTTATACATTTAAGGATTACTTGTTTCAAATTAATGTTAGTTAGGTGAAAAAGCCCAATTCTAAGAAAAGGGAAAACATTCTGCGCATGTGCAAGGTATATACAAATGAATATTCTATTAAAAGTAGGGATATTTTGAAATATAAGTTTAATCCTCAAGTATGGAAAGTCGAAAAATTCATATTAACTATCAAACTGTTATGGAAAATATTATTCAAAATAAATTTTTAAAAATGCGAAAAATATATAAAATAGTTTTTTAGCGTTGGCCACAGAGCTCCACAAATAGGTTGGCTTGAAAATTCTTAATATATTTAAGGATTACTTATTTCACAATACAGGGAATTTGGCCAAAAAGCACAATTCTCAGAAAAGGAAAAACTTTCTGCTCATATGCAAGGTATGTACAAATGAATATTCTATTAAAAGTAGGGATATTTTGAAAAAAAAGTTTAATCCTCAAGTAGGAAAACTCGAAATATTCATATTAACTGTCAAACTGCTATGGGAAATATTATTCAAAATCAATTTTAAAAAAGACAAAAAATATTTAAAATAGTTTTTAGGCGGCGATATTCGAACCTAAGACCTGCAAAAAGATGAAAAAGCAGACGTCGTTTAACCCACCATGCCTCAGAGTTCCACAAAAAAGATGCTTGAAAATTCATAATACATTTAAGGATTACTTATTTCACAATAATGGGAATTTGTTCAAAAAGCACAATTCTGAGAAAAGGGGGAAAAACTTTCTGCTCATATGCAAGGTATATACAAATGAATATTCTATCAAAAGTAGGGATATTATGAAATAAAAAGTTAAATCTAAAGTATGGAAAGTCGAAAAATTCATATTAACTGTCAAACCGTTATGGAAAATATTCAAAATAAATTTTAAAAAAGACGAAAAATATATAAAATTGTTTTTTGGCGGTGATATTCGAAACTAAGACCTGCAAAAAATAAGAACGCAGGCGACGGTCAGCCCTCCATGCCTCAGAGTTCCACAAATCGGGTGGCTTGAAAGTTCTTAATATATTAAGGATAACTTTTTTCTCGATAATGGGAATTTAGTCAAAAATAACAATTCTGGGTAAAGGGAAAAACTTTCTGCTCATAAGCAAGGTATATACACATGAATATTTTATTAAAATTAGGGAAAATATGAAATAATTTTTAATCCTCAGGTATGAAAACTCAAAAATTTCATATTAACTGTCAAACTGATATGGAAAATATTATTTAAAATAAATTTAAAAAAAGAAGAAAAATATAAAAAAATAGTTTTTTGGCGGTGATATTCGAACCTAAGACCTGTAAAAAGATGAAAAAGCAGGCGCCGTTTAACCCACCATGCCACAGAGCTCCACAAAAGGGACGTCTTGAAAATTCCTAATATGTTGAAGGATAACTTATTTCACAATAATGGGAATTTCGTCAAAAAGCACAATTCTGAGAAAAGGAGGAAAAACTTTCTGCTCATATGCAATATACACATGAATATTCTATTAAAATTAGGGAAAATATGAAATAATTTTTAATCCTCAAGTATGAAAACTCAAAAAATTCATATTAACTGTCAAACCGATATGGAAAGTATTATTTAAAATACATTTTAAAAAAGACGAAAAGTATAAAAAATAGTTTTTAGGTGGTGATATTCGAACCTAAGACCTACAAAAAGACAAAAAAGCAGCCGTTCTTTAACCCACCATGCCACACAGTTCCACAAGTAGCATGGCTGGAAAATTCTTAATATATTTAAGGAAAACTTATTTCACAAGGATGGGAATTTTTTCAAAAAGCACAATTCTCAGAAAAGCAAAAACTTTCTGTTCATATGCAAATGAATATTCTATTAAAAGTAGGGATATAATGAAATAAAAGTTTAATCCATATTAACTTAAGTCGAAAAATTCATATTAACTGTCAAACTGTTATGGAAAATATTATTCCAAATAAATTTAAAAAAAGACGAAAAATATATAAAATAGTTTTTGGCGGTGATATTCGGACCTAAGACCTGCAAAAAGATGAAAAAGCAGACGTCGTTTAACCCATCATGCCACAAATTTCCACCAATAAGGATGCTTGAAAATTCATAAAGTATTTAAGGATTACTTATTTACAATAATGGGAATTTGGTCAAAAAGCACAATTCTGAGAAAAGGGGGAAAAACTTTCTGCTCATATGCAAGGTATATACAAATGAATATTCTATCAAAAGTAGGGAATCGTGAAATTAAAAGTTAAATCTAAAGTATGGAAAGTCGAAAAATTCATATTAACTGTCAAACCATTTTGGAAAATATTCAAAATAAATTTAAAAAAAGACGAAAAATATATAAAAAAGTTTTTTGGCGGTGATATTCGAACCTAAGTTCTGCAAAAAATGAGAACGCAGACCTCGGTCAGCCCACCATGCCTCAGAGTTCCACAAAATTGAAAATTCTTAATATACTTAAGGGTAACTTTTTTCCCAATACTGGGAATTTGGTCAAAAAGCACAATTCTCAGAAAAAGGAAAACTTTCTGTTCATATGCAGGTTATTTACAATTGAATATTATATTAGAATTAAGGATATTTTGAAATAAAATTTTAATCCTCATGTATCAAAACTCGAAAAATTCATATTAACTGTTAAACTGTTATAGAAAATACTATTCAAAATCAATTTTAAAAAAGACGAAAAATATATAAAATAATTTTTTGGCGTTGATATTCGAACCTTAAACCTGCAAAAAGATGAAAAAACAGGCGTCGTTCAGCCCACCATGCCTCAGATTTCCACAAAAACGATGCTTGAAAATACTTAAGGATTACTTATTTCTTAATAATGGGAATTGGGTTACAAAAGAACAATTTTTAGAAAAAGGGAAAAACTTTCTGCTCATATGCAAGTTATATACAAATGAATATTCTATTAAAATAATGGATATTATGAAATAAAAGTTTAATTCTCAAGTATGAAAAGTAGAAAAATTCATATTAACTGTCAATCTGTTATGTAAAATATTATTCAAAATAAATTTAAAAAAAGACGAAAAATATATAAAATAGTTTTTTGGCGGTGATATTCGAACCTAAGACCTGCAAAAAGATGAAAAAGCGAGTGTTGTTTAACCCACCATGCCCCAGAGTTCTACAAATAGCATGGCTTGAAAATTCTTAATATATTTAAGGAATACTTATTTCAAAATAATGGGATATTTGTCAAAAAGCACAATTGTCAGAAAAGGGAAAACTGTCTGCTCATATGCAAGGTATATACAAATGAATATTCTATTAAAATTAGGGATATTATGAAATAAAAGTTTAATTCTCAAGTATGAAAAGTCGATAAATTCATATTAAATATCAAACTGTAATTTAAAATATTATTTAAAATAAATTTAAAAAAGTACAATTAATATATAAAATAGTTTTTTGGCGGTGATATTAGAACCTAAGATCTGCAAAAACTTGAAAACGTAGGCGTCGTTTACCCACCATGCCACAGAGTTCCACAAACAGGGTGGCTTGAAAATTCTTAATATACTTAAGGATAACTTATTTCCCAATAATTGGAATTTGGTCAAAAAGCACAATTCTCAGAAAAGGGGAAAAACTTCTTGTTCATATGCAAGGTATATACAAATGAATATTCTATTAAAATTTGGATACTTTGAAATAAAAGTTTTATTCCCAAGTATGAAAATTCGAAAAATTAAACATATCGCATTTGAAGCGGAAGTTAACCATTATTGCATAAAAAAAACTACGAGGCTTGCTTTACTGCCATCTAAACAAACCTTGTGTAAACAGATGAAAATTTGTGATTCATTCTAAAAAATATAGGAAAAGGTGAGAACAGCTGAATAGGGGTGCACAGAAATGATGAATGAACACGGAACCAGGATTAACAATGAAAAATAGTTTATTCAGCGTATGCGCATGCTTGATGTAAACTTATATCGACCCATTATTCATTTTTTAACTTCATTGCTTTGGCATGACACGGTTATTAACGACTTTCGGTTTTTATTGATATCTTGTTTTTTTAAAATTGCATTTACCACTATCTAAATATAATCAAGGGAGAAGGTAGGTATAGATTTTCTAATGCTTCAATTTAAATTTGAGATTCATAACACACACACACACACACACACACACACACACACACACACACACACAAATTTGCTGGTCATGATGCTCGATTTCTCTTTAACCTGCAGCAGTTATGTTTTCAGTTTTTGATAGTTAGAGTATTCTATTTGAATTTAATGTATAAAAATAATTATAGTTGAATTCACGTATCCTTAGGTTGGACGGATATAAGCCTAATCAATCCGATTAATATTGTAAAATATTTATAACTAAATATTTTTAAAAACTATAAATAAATCTCATATGAAAAAACTGAAAGGAGAAATAGCATTATATACAGAATGTGAACAGTGGTAACGTATTATATTAAAGAACAATGCTATAATAAATAGTATAGTTGTCTAAATCTGCAAACCATTATGATCGTTGCAGTTATCTTCTTATATAGTGCATTATAACTACTTATAGTATTATAACTGTAAATTATTTTATCATTGAATAAAATAATTTACAGTTTGTTCCAACTTTTTACATCGTACCATCTTTTTATTCGACATGTAAAAGATGTGTATATCATTTTGTCATTAAAATTATTCTTTGGTGATCTTTTTAGTTTTATTTATATTAACGTCCCGTTGTAAAGCAACACTAGGGCCACTTTAGGGATGACCTC
This sequence comes from Argiope argentata, assembly GCA_026289955.1. Taxonomy (NCBI): domain Eukaryota; kingdom Metazoa; phylum Arthropoda; class Arachnida; order Araneae; family Araneidae; genus Argiope; species Argiope argentata. Next base: position 3,794,366 of record JAOUZG010052814.1, read on the forward strand.
GGGATTCAGATGACGAGGACGACACCTAAACCGGCACCCCCTCTCCACATCACACCAGCAGGAGAACTTATAATTTGACGGATTTGATGTTTAACAGACCCCGTTACACCATGGTCCTTCGGTGGAATCAGGTCTCGAACCTGAAACCCTAAGGCAGATGCTGTGACCTTACCACCACGTCACAGCGGTTCTTATTCTTTAAGGAAACATACCTACACATTTCAAATTTTTCAATTTATAGGTCCAATATATTTCAATGACTTATCTATATTCTTCATGTAACTCCATTACATTCGTTTATTCAGTTATAAATTCATTTGCCGGCTTTCTGGCTCAGAGGTAGCGCGTCTTCCTCGTGTTCTAGGAGTCCCGGCTCGGGCATGGTTGTTCTTCTGTGTGCTATATGTGAGATGTGTGATTGTGCCCCCCCCCTGTAAAAAGGGGCTGTGCCAGCAGATGTGATGAGTGTGTAGCTAAGTCGTACTCTTGGCCCTAGTTGGAGCTACTTCAAAAACAAGAGACTCTCCCTTCGGCTTAAATCTGCTACTGTATCAGCGGGGGGTTTGTCCATAATCAAGTGCCATTAGTAACAACAACAACAACAAAAATTCTTTTATGCAAGTTGTACATATTAATCAAATGAGTTACGCATATAATTTCAGTTCGTAGAACTCATAAAATTCATATTTTTAATGTCAATAAATGTCTTACTGAAAAAGTCAAGGTGAATAAGTTGTTATACAGTACTTAGATCAAATTAATTCTGTTTAATAATATTTTTTTTAAGCACTAACACATGAAACCGAACTTTTACATTGAAAAAATCAATTCTTTCTAGACCAAAATTGTTATTCTTAAGTTATAAAAGTTCGAATCTCTTTATTTTAATTCTTTCAATTGTCTCCACCAGGAAGATCCTGACTTAAATTAGCGTATCATTTTTAGACGACCTAGAAATAATCTAAAGTTGTGAAAAATGGCAATCAGAAAAGTCCGAAATAAGTATATCATATGAACTCTTACGGAAGGAAACAATTTTTTTTATTATATTAGATTATTATTTTTCAGTTTTCATTAACTGCGGTTTATACTTGGCGGGAAATAAGCAGATCATTTCCAATAATCATAAGGACACAGATCTAATCCAGAAAAAAAAGATTGTTAATACTGAAAGCAGCCTTAGAAATAGTACCTTGAATAAGTATTTAATATCTACTTAAGGTTTATTGTATATGATGTGGCAATGTCAATATACTAAAAATTTAAATACAAGAACTTCGAAGCGCCATGAATGCATGATCAAACCATAGATTATATCTATGAATAAATGCTGCTGTTAAAAGTCACTCAGCTGTTTAAAGTGCCGTGAATCGCCTTTCTAATACTCTGTGATGCAGTCTCTTGAACATCTACTGATGAAATAAAACTATACAATAAAAATTTGTCATACTTGTTATTATCTTTCATTGCCCGATTTGGATTACCAGCTTTTTTTTTTGGTTGATTCCGAGATCGTCGCCAATATAGTAACCCACAAAGGCAAAGAAGAATTTTTCTAGCAACCCTAACATTGATTTTTTTTATTTCCACTTTTTTTAGATGTTTGAGTTGTATATCTTCTACAACAGTTTTATAAGAAATTAAAACTAAAAATAATGGACAAATAAACATCCATTAAAGAAAATTTAATTTAATTACATTTTATAATTGAAATTTAAATGATTTATTACTGATAATAAATCATTCAAAATAAATTTTTAAAGTAAACAATGATTATTTATTTGTTTGCAATTCTTACGGAATTATTCTACTCTAATTAAAATCGTCTGTTTACGAATATTGTCGACAGAAAATGAAAAAACAAGCTTTTTGAATCGTTTGTCATTTTAATATCATACATTCTAACAAAATTCTTTGCTATTTGTTGTTCTTTTCTTTTCTTCTTAATCTCTCACGATTATTGGATAAGTTTATGAGTATAATAATCCAGTAATCAACGTCTAAATTCAAAACTTCAATGTTTGATAATTGGATAATCAGAAACAGCATGAAGAATATTGTGCGATTTGTGAATTCGATGTTTACATTTCGAAATAAATACGGAGCCGGCAGAAGACGTTTGCATTACTGAAAATTTCTGCTGTTTTATTTATGGAAATCTTTCCCTATCAAAAAAAAAAGTAGCTGAATCGAGTAAGTTAATTTATTCTTTTAAATTTCTTTTAAGCAAACCATTAGTTTTTCAGTATCGAATGTATTAGTAACGGATGCCTTCATTTTCCCATGTATTTTCTTATTAGCAGAAACTTTAGATTTAATGTACTAGCGAAGTATAGGATGTTTTTTGAAGTAAAAAATTATATAAAACTCCTCATCAGATACCGAACGCATTAATTTCTCGATTTTTAAATTTCTTTCCCTATTTATTTAATTTCTTGAGTTATTCAAAAGAAACCAAAATTCTTTGCGTTGTAAAAGATTTATTCTCCATGCGGCTGTTTACTTTTGTGCAATCTTGAGTAATCGAGGCGCCAGACGAGAGCCAATGTCTGATGGATTTCCTGTCTAAAGAGAATAAGCTCGAATGACGTATGATGGGAGGTGAAATAAAGTGTGTAGATTTTAATAGGAATAATTCCTTAGTAATTTATCTCTGAATATGTAATTATAACAACCTTCCGATAACAGCAAAATCATTCTCCCATAGTGTATAATGTGCTTATGAATCTACTGTGCTCCGGCTCCCTCTGCTAGTTGAGCAGTAGGATGTTTTGTTTTATTAGTTTATTTTTTAAGTTATAAATTCTGTCCAGTTCCGTCTGCAGATGCTGAAGGCATTGCATGTTCGAATTTCATTGCCTTAAGTACAAACCGGCCCAGCCGGATTGCAAAAGTTAAATAGTTAATAATTTAGAAGAGATGCAGTAATGGTGACCTACAAAAGTTCATAACTAAGTATTCTTAGTTCAAACAATCGTGGAACTCATACTTTTAACAAAAATGGTGGTAACTATTTCACTGTATTGTATACATGGTCAGTCATCACGAGGATGATTTTGTAAAACCGGCCTTCTTGGCGAAATAAATCGCACACCAAACTAGAATTTTATTCTTTTTTTATAGAAAAATATATTATTCATCTTTGAGACTATTCGCTCAAAACGTGCTTGTACAAAAAAAATCTCGTTATTGGGTTTTTATCTGAAAAACTGAGTCGATATTGTCAGAAAGTCGTGTTATGTGAGCCACTTATATAAGCCGTTTTGTATACGAATCTTACTAAACAAGATGTGATGAAAACAAAAGCAATAAAATGATATAGCGGTAATAGTAATGCTTTTTATTTATAAATTCTACATTATATATTACAAATAGTAATATATAATGTAGAATTTATAAATAAAAAACATAAACGTTTATAAATTATTAATAAATTAAGCTACAAAATATGATTAGAAATGCCCGAAGGGAAGTCTTCATGCTGTCAAAACTCCATTCAGGTAAAGGAAAGATGTACTAAAGTCGAAAGTTTGTGTCGAACTGAAAATTTAATCGAGAGTGAAAATAGGTTTAACTACAGTGTATATGTGTAATCTATATTGCATACTTTCGGAAATTCGTGACCGTATGATCAAAAATTCTTATTTCACAAAAATAATTCGTGTATTATCATAAAACTAAAAAAATATTTTTAATGAAATTAAGTTTATTTCTATATGTTGTCTTTCTTTTTAACGAAAGTTTTAAATGTAATATACAATCTGTAATAGTGCCTTTAACGTTAAGATGATATTCAAACCCATCTCAAAATAAAAACCAATCGAATGATTCTATCAAATTAAAAATAGAAAATTGACATCTTTTGACAATAAACCCAAAATAGGATGTTCACTTCAACATTTATTTATAGCATGATTCAATTAAATTCTTGGTTTTCATTTGTATCAGCAAACAAGGCATAATTTAAAAGGAATAAAATGTTAAAGATATCAAAATAATCCATAATCTGAGCTGGTGACTATAGTAGGCTTTAATGCACTTATAATAAACCTCAATGTGTGTGTATGTTTAGGCATTCTACAAGCCAGATTGTTTTACCTACTATATCAAATTTGACAGATGTTTGCCATGGAAGCGGGGATGTGCACCTTGGATTTTTTAAAAAAAATTTGAATTAACATTTTAATTCATGACAAATTAAATGAAATTTGGCGTTTTTTCTTTATTCTTTTCTATTTTAATTCTCTTATAAAATATTATCGAACAAATATAAATTTTACATCAAGTTCAAAGTTCAAAAAATTTATTTTTTTAATGATACCAATGTTTTTTTTAAATCTAAAATTAAATTTCTATTTTTAATAATTTTTTTAAAAAATTAATTTCATTTTAAACAGTTTATTTCCCACAAAATGTAAATTTAAGTTCCACGTGTGCATTATAAGCGAGAGGGAAAAATTAATTTTTATTAACGTGTTGCCATCACATTGATAAAAGTTCAAATTAAAAATAAATTAACAGTTACTGAAAATTAAATTTAGGAGAGTGTAATTTTTAACACTTGTCTGTATGAAACGAAATAAATATGAAATGTTTTAAAAAAATAAATGAAAGAATAACTTTTCCCGTGACTTTTTATAATAACTATATTATTAATTCTATAAATCCGTTTTATTTCCGGCACATTTGATTTAATATATATATGATATCCACTATAATCAGCGAACAATAGCTGTTTTCTAACTTTTAATAATAACTATAATTTTAATAAAATGAATCAAATAATTTTCTAAATGAAGTAAATAATTGTTTTTATGTACCTCACCCAATAAAGGATCTGATGAATTATGAAGTTTTATTTAGATCCTATTCTGTGAAATAAATTTAATAAAATAATGATGTGACACTAATATTTTAAAGAAAAAAATTCCACTCTTTTACAATGAAAATATATTGAACGTATCAAAATTTGAATGTCTCTTTTCTTTAAAAATATGCGATTTTATACCTCTCTGTTGACTATCTTGAAGAAGCCAATAAGCTGTTGATCTTTCCTTGAAATTGAATTCTAAAATAATGAAATTGTTGATTGTTCTTAAGATAGTGTTATTCAATACTTTATAACTTTGCAAAGTTTGATAATGGACGATTGAAACGTTAGATCGTCAAGATAGTTTTACTGAGTGATTCCTAAAGTCAGAGAACTGAATAAAATTTACATTTCATAATTGTTTTTAGAAATATATTTGAAATAAAAAATCGAAATGAAATAATTTTGAAAGTAAAACTGAATTTTATGGTAGAGAAAGTTTTATTGAGCAGTAGTTTGAAATGTTGGATAAATCATTAAAAAATATAATATGCTGCACACGTAATATTAAGCTGTTGAAAGATTCAATTTTGTGTAGTCATATTTTTGTTGTTGTTGTTGCTTCAAATGGCACTTGCCATGGACAAGCCCGCTGCTGAGCCCAGCAGCAGATTTAAGCCTAATGAAACGTCTCTTGTATTTGAGTAGCGCCAACTAGGGCCAAGAGTACGACTTTGCTACACACTCGCCACATTCGCTTGCACAACCCCTTTTTACAGGGGGGCACATTCACGCATCTCACAGATAGCACACAGAATAACAACCATGCCCCAACCGGGACTCGAACCCGGAACTTCCAGAACACGAGGAAGACGCGCTGCCTCTGTGCCAACAAGCCGGCTGTCATGTTTTTAAAAAATGTATATATAAAAATATAGTAGATGTTAAAAAAATATTTAACAAACTAAATCTTACCCGCAGTTGACAGCAAATTAGGTAGATATACTTTGATAGAAATATCGTAAGACTGCAATAACAATATGAATTAAGCAAACATCTTAATTAGAAGCTAACGAAGCTATTAAGAGATAAAGATTTATAAGTATTTAATTGAAAAATTTTGGAAACATTACTCCCGGAAAATTAGCTAGTCGCCAAAGGCACCTAGTATTGTATAAATAAAAGTCTTTTTAAGTTGACCTAACATAAGTTGAAGAAATAATTAACTTTTGTTTCAGCATTGTTGAGTGAAGGACGAAAAACGATATCATTTTTAAACATTTAAAAGCTCCAATTTTCAATTCCTGCTTTTAGTTCACACTCTCCCTATGTATATGTGAGTATATATCTTGTTCAAATTTTCAGTCGTTAATAAAATACTTTTTATTAGAAAGTTATTTAGTTAAAAATATATTTTCTTAAACTTAGTGGATAAACCTTGATGCCAATACAGTTTTTCAAATTAATTAATTCATTAATTAAATTTAATTAATTTTTAATACTTCAAATTGAGTTTTAGCAGTTTATAATGAAAACTGAAATCGGTAAAATGTAAGTAATTTCGGTATTTTTCACGTGAAGGTGAAGAATGCGAGTTCATTTGTCGCGAAAATCAATAATGTTTTAATAAATTGTTTATAATAATCGTAATGATTTATTAAAACGCAACTAAAATAAAATTTTTGTTTGTTGACCTAAGGAGGAATTGACTTTAATTTTTTTTATGTAGTACTTGTTTATTGTTACATATAGGTTTCCGAATTTTATATAAATTGTCACATGCGTACAGCATACAGATATCCGGATCTAGAATCCTGGGCATTTGTATATTGTGTTGACTCTTTCAATGTCCGAAGCTGTCATCTTAGTTTTGGAATAGGGGTTGAGCAGCTCTTGTCCATTCTTTGCTTCCATGGTCTTGAGAACGCCCGGACGTTTAGAAAAGGCGTAGTTGCCATAAATCATAATAGAATCGTAGTCGAAGCTGTTGACAAGTATGTTTTCATCTGGCTTCAGTTTGATGAAATTGTTTTTCATTCCTAAAATAAAAATAAATAAGTAAGACATACTTTAAAATAATTGATTGGGCCCATAGCTTCACAATTTGGTTAAAAAAATTTTGGAGCCTAGAAATGTCCACCATATAGCAATATTTTATAAAATAATAATTAGAATTACAATCAACAACAGTTGAGAGAAATTTTCCTTTTAGGATGAATTTAGGATGAATATTATTACCAGTTATATGAAATTAGGATATATATTAAATACCAGTTAAGTGTTTTCTTTACGATCTGGTTACACGATGTTAAGTGATCTGGTATACACGATGTTAAAGGTATAACTGGTATACACGAAGTTAAGTGTATACCAGTTAAGTGTTTTCTCTAGAAAAGGGCTTTTTGCTTATTACTATAGAAAATATAATGGGATATACTCATTGAAATATATCCATTTAAAATTTAATATCTGCATGTTAGGAAAATAGCTCCGGACAGAATGAAATGTCATTTCTGTTTGTCTTTCATGTAGGATAAATCAATCTTATCGAGCTACGTTCAAAGTTTTTTAAAAAAAATACATCGCTTTCTTTTAATGATTCGAAGAAATTACGATCATTACCTTAATCCTTTTTAATATTTAAAGCGCAGGACACCATCCACCTTCTTCAACCTATTCCCTATAATCACGAAGCAAACCACACTGTTACGATCTGCTAATGATATCCTCACAATATTGTACGGTATTCAGAATATTGAAGAACATCGAGGAGATATTAGAAAATATCTTATTCAAATAGATTTGAATTAGTTGCCTTGCATTGAATTCTAATTAAATCTCTTGTGCATAACCTGATGTTAATGATTCAATCAACAGAGTAATTTTAAGCATCAAGTGGGGACAAACATAAAACCTGTGTGTCTGTGTGTGTTTTTACCCTTTTCCCTCAGAGATGTAATTCGAGGCATAATGATTCCCCTAATACTAGAGCTCGTTTATTTCTTCGAGAAAAAAAAAACCATTTTCACAAAACATCAGCTATTGTTTCTCTTATAAAACACACCCTGAATAAATTTTCGTACTCTTTCTCTTATAAGAATTTTTATTTCTCACCTGGACGAACGTTGTTCAAGTAAACGTTCAGATACTTATCCCTGTCTGATCGGTTCTGCTCATGGTAGAAACCGAGAACGTGTCCCAGTTCGTGAATGATGGTTCCTATCTTGTGGCATCCAGTTCCCAAAGAGAGAGGTTGGGGCTGGGAGTAGGTCTTGTTTCTGCCGACAGCTGCGTAACATCTTTCATTAAAAAGAACAAAGTTCAAAGATACACGGCGTTATAGAATAGAAGAAATTATGTAGAGCTTTAAATATTTTGTTAAAAGCAAAAACTGAAGAATTGAATGTTGGTAGTTTAAATAAAAGTATTCATATACAGGATGTCTCAGAAAGACTGGGTAAATTCTGCACAACCAGACATAAAAAATACCCACCAAACTCTACCGCTACAGCCCATAGTTTTCGAGAAAAATACGAGGGAAAATGTATGAAGCCCTATCCGGTTTACGAAACACACACACACCTCTAATCGGTCAGTGGATTGGGCGTCGGGTTCTTGTTTCATGGTCACCACAATCTCCAGATCTGACCCTTTTAGATTTCTTCCTATGGGGCCATGTAAAAGAAATGGTTTATCGAGACTCAGTTACTTTAGGAATGAATTTAGTCCATTCGTCTCCACAGTGCTTTTATGGACATTACGATGATAAAACGTGCACAGTCTACGACTGCTTCATTCGCGTATGCATGCCTCCATATGCACGGGGGACATTTCGAACATCTTTCTATTTAAAATTAGGCAAGTACTGATGATCATGTTTCGAATAAAGGTTTTTTTCGTGTACCGGATATGATGTCATACATTTTTTCTTTCATGTTTTTCTCTAAAACTGTGGATCGTAGAGTTCTTTGGGCATTTTTATGTATTTCAAAAAATTAATTTAGATATACAGAGTTTATCCAGTTTTGCTGGGACACCCTGTATGTATTACATTACAGAAAGCCTTTTTGCAGTTGATAAAAATTTTACAATTATTTACACTTATTAAGAGACCTTCTTATAATCAATATATCATGTTGGAAGGTTTGTTCTAGAATGCCAGATATTACTGTTTTCAGTTATATCTTCTTACGTGATATTGCAGTAACATGATTTTTCATGAGCATGTGATTCAAATACGCACAGTGGACGTTACCCTGTATTGAATATTAACTGCCTTTATTATATTTGAACATTAAGTTAAAATTTCTCAAAAATTTTGAATAAAAAATTTGTTATTGTACATTGTTATTGTAAGACAAAAGTAAAATATGTCAGTAGTTCTCAATTATTTTTTCAAGTTAAAAAATAAAAATTCTAGATTATTAGAACCATGATCTGTAAAATTCAGATTCTTTTAAAAGTCTACTATATATTTTCTACTACGTATTCTTTTACAACACATTTATAAGTTAATTCATTGAAATAATTAATAAAGAAAATAAAGAAAAATAGACAATTATCCTAATGCATAAATTTCAGTTTATTTCGAAATATTGAAATGGGAACAGAAGATTGCTGTTCCCATTGTATGGTTGCTGTATAGCTGGATCTTGAATGGATTTAGGACGAATACCAAATACCAGTTAAATGTATCAAGCATTAAAGAATGACAAAATGAACAGGGTACTTCAAAACTGTCCCCTCAATAACAAACATCTATAATTTCAATCGATAGAAAGGAAATTTATTTAAACATTATGTAGAAGGAAGCTTCAAGCTCTGTTCTGTAGATAATAATTGTCCTGTTTGATTTTTCTTAATAGCCAAAGCGGCAAATTATTTCACGCTAAGTTACCTCTCTCTCGGTAACCATACCTGTTTGGGTTCGATACATGTTTTGAGTCTAGCTAATTAAATCTGATGTAATTTCTGCTTGAGTTTTCATTTCATTCAGATATATCATAGATTCTGCTTTAACACATTTCTTTGAAATATTGAGGGAATTGAAGGCGTGTACAGTTTATATTTTGCATGATAATGAAATACACAACAACATAAATGTTTCCCATTCAGCCAAAGAGAGAGACATATAAAATATTAACAAAATCCCAATGTTTCTTCCCCAGGTTAAAAGGACAACATACACTTGGTAGTTTATTTCACTACTACCTAAAGTATTCACTGTGCATTCACTTAATATTGACCACAAAGGTTGAGTTCAAGCAAAATTTACGATACATCTCAAAGAAATGAAAGCGCTAACAGCCATTTCAGAAGATTCATAGGGCACACACAAAAGATATCTCTACCTACTGAAAGGCCATATATACAGCCGCCATGTTTCATAGAGTCTAGATACACTTGCAAACTAAGGAAAATCATATAGAACAATTATCACCTACATAAACAAAACTTGAAGGTTTTTTTTTTTTTGCATTGCACTCAATTTTTTCTCACTTTATTGGGGTTCCAAAGAATCTGAAGACATTTGTAATTGATGCAATCGTTTTTAATAATAATGATATTTTTTAAAAATATAGAGGATATTTCCTTACCCCATTCCCTTGAATATCCTCACATAGATTTTCTCATCCTTTCTGGGTTTGAATCGCACGCAGGTGTTGTCTTGGTAATGCTTCATTGCCTTTTCAATCAGAGGCTTCACGCTTGCTAATGAGGGAAAAAAGATGAAAATATAATTTTAGAAAGCTGCTTCATAAAAAAAAAATGTAGCATACAGAAAGACCAATAAAAAGTTAAAAGATAAGAAGATCAATAAAATTAAAGGGTCAATAAATATTAAATTAAAAAAAATTTAGAATAACAATAAAAATATTTTTATTGTGTGCTTTTATCTGTGAATAATATCCTTATAAATTCATCTAAGCATCTTACACTTATATAATTTTGGTTGGATTTTCATAATATAAATTTGTACTAACTGACATCCTATACTTACATAAAGAACGATCGATTTCGTATGGGATAGTAGCGCCACCTGGGTAACCTGGCCATCTAAAATCTTCATTGGCAATAGCATTCTGGAAAAAAATTCTAAATAATTAAATATTATACCATAAAATGTTTATTCCGTAAAATGTTTTAGTAATATTTGAAAACAAATCCCATATACCTCTGGGATTGTCATTTTATTATGAGTAATAAACATATAAATAATTTTAATTTGCTAACATTTCTAGGCGGGGTCACCACTAAAAAAATTATGATATGTACAATCAAAAAATTGTTCAAAGTGCTAGACAGACGATGTTGGTAGATTTAGAGTTGGTAGAAGATACTTTTTAAAAAAGAGTTTTTTTAAATTTAAATCAAAAGTCAATAATTTTTTTTAAATTCTTCTATAACTTCGTTGCATATAATTTCAATAGAATTTTTCAAATTTTGCCATTTTTAAATTTAAGAATGTTTTTTAATTATATTAAGTTTATTTTCACTCAATTGATAAATAATTATAATTTATGTCTGTTTTAAACCAATAAATACACTTTTGAAAAAATTACTGTACAAATTAGATTCAACGAGGTATACTCAGTAAAATATTTCTGAAATACTAACAGTTTATACAAGAAAGTTATCCTCTTCTATGTCTCGAAAAATCTCAATTATGGAACTCCGCGTTTCATTATTTTAAACTATAAAAATGATTCTTTCAATAAATGCCTCCCATTGTTTCATAGATCCCCTATACTCAATGGGCCGCAAAGAAAAGTAACTCTTTAATGATCTAAAACCCTGATAATTCATCTGCATCAAAATATTTTCTGTTATTTAGAGGCATCTGTTATTGATGTGATAATGAAGTTTTATTGTACGTTGATTTTAATAAGCTAATATTCCGTTTTTAGATATTCGAGAGCTTGATCAGAAGGCTCTCTTTTCTAGTGAAGTGTGATGACATTATGAGTGTGAGACCATTGTGAATATTCCCTTATTTTACTTCATCTTATTAGATGAAAGAATTTTCTTTTAAATCCGCTTCAGCTTATTTACTGAAGAATGCGATACTGAGAAATTGTAGGAAATTTGACTCAAGATCAGTTTAACACGCATCATACTCGATTATCTAGATCTTTCCTGAAGATGAGTTCCAAACCCATCTGGCTCGAAGCCTAGAATTTACAACAAAGATACCTTTATTTAATAGTCGGAATATCAAACTCTGTTATATTCCGAGTAAACTAAGCTTAATATAACTTAAACATTGGCAAAACCACCTATAAAAGTTGATTAAAGTTGAAATAGCTTTAATAATATGATAACAACAAAATAATACTATCATAACTGTATTTGAATTAATTTTGGAAAGTTTAGTTAAAAATTAGCACATCGAAATCGAATTCATGTTCTGTGACTTATGGAAATTTACAAGCTCACTAACAATTATTGCGAGTGAGCGTCTCTTGTTTCTTTAGTTTCGCCAACTAGAGCAACGACTTAAGCTACTTCAAGAGTCACATTCACTTGCACATCTCCTTTTTACAGGGGGTTTGGGGGGTTATATTCACATACCTCAAAGAGAGAACACAGAACAAAAATAACCAGGACTCGAACCCAGAACTCCCAGATCACGGGGAAGACGAGATACCCCCCCCCCCCTATTCCAAGGCTCCGAGATTGAGATAATTGAGAAACTAAAAGTTTCAATTTTAAGAAGGGGCAAAAACATTTTTTGTGCAATGATATGTTACAAAGTTATGACAAAAAAAAAAGAAAGGAAAATTTCCCCTCTTTTGTTTAGAGAGACTAACAACTTTTTAATATAGTAATTAATCCTCTTCTATGTTAAGGAACAGCTCAATGATGCAGAATTAAATAAATTTCTATTAGATATTTGTACATCTATAGTAATAATTTAGGCAAAATAAAAAAAAATGTATATTTTTCTAAGAAACAAATGCCATTTGCTCGATTCCTGCTTCAGAGATTAAGCTTTAGTTCAAGGTCTGACGAGTTGAAAGCGACTTCTTATTCAAAATAGGGTTATTAATTCAGTTTGTTTTTTAGTTTAGTTTTATTAACGTCCCGTTGCAAAGCAACTTTAGGGTTATTTTAGGACGGACCTTGTAATTTGGAGCCTTGGTCAAATGACGAGGACGACATCAAGGCAAAATTTCCTCTACACTGCCTCACACCAGCGGGAGGATGTTTGGCCCTGAAGGATTTAACGTGCAACGGAAACCATTATACGACGGTTCTTCAGTGGAATCGGGTCTCGAACCTGAACCCCTAGGCACACGTGCCGAGGACCTTGCCACCAGGCCACCACAACCCCAAGAGTTATTTGTAAAGTCTACTATTCTTCAGTCTCAAATGTGAAATCTTAATCACGTAGTCCTTCGCATATATTAATCTTTATTAAATCACGTTTTATAATACAATATAAGAGCATGCTCATAAATTCGTTAAGTCCTGTTTAAGATAATTATGTAGAAACGCTTCATTATTTAGACCTTAAGTGTAAATAACAATAGATATTGATTATTAAAAAATAATGATTAAATTATTGATACTTACACCTAAACTGATACCCTGAGGTATCAGCATATCACCACCCACGAGGTCTGGATTCTCCAATGCTTGTTGCCATATGTCAATCTCTGAAATGAAAACAGTGAAAAATCAAACTGGCAATGGTTTTAAATAGAATTATTAATAACGAAATCGCAGACTTATAACACCATATAAAGCTCCTAATTTTGAACATGCTGCTTGTTGATATTTTGAATACAGTTGATGAAATTTCAATTTTTTAAAAATAATGTCCTGCATCTTTTAATTAGGCTATTGAAAATGTACTCTTTACTACCTTCGATAACCCTTCGCGCTTCCTGTTTTGTAATCTCTGACTAACTATGAATTACACGTAATTTGACATAATAAGGCTATGAGCGAAATTATTAATGGATATTTAAAATAGGAAAGTGAAATTGCAAAAGTTAAGTGGTTCATCTCAGAAATTAATAGTTATTTTAGCAGTTCAGCAATCCGCTTGTAGAACAAAAATTGTATTGAAGTAGCATCCGCACAACTGAAGTAAGAATAAAACATCAGAAAAATTTATACGAAATATCAGTTTTAATTTAAATATTTTGTAATAACATTTTCTGCATTCAAATAATATCTGCATTGCAAAAGTACAACAACATTTATAAATTTTTTTATATTACTTAGATCCTTACTAATAATAAAGATAAATGTGTACGTTTATTTAGGTTCTAAATGTTGAAAGTTTTACCAGAATTAATAAACACATGTTATTATATATAAGTCAATTCCTACTTAGATCAAGATATTTATGACTAGATATTTTAGTGACCTTTTATTAAATAATTACAATAAATATAAATAATTTATCAAAAAAATTGTCGATTTTCGAAAGAATTGAATGCGCGTTCTTCACCTTCACGTGAAAAATACTGAAACTCTTGCATTTTATCAATTGAGTTATTGCTTGTCGATTTCAATTTTCATTGAAAATTGCTAAAATTATTTAAAATATCAAAAATGTATTAGATTTTATTAATGAATTAAGATTCAAGAAAAAACTGTATTAACATCAAATGTCATCCACTACAAGTTTTAAAAAATACATTTGAACTTTATCAGCTGAATAAAACATATTTCATTTCCGACTAAAAATTTGGACAAGATATATATAGGGAGAGTGTGTACTAATAATAAGAATTGAATTAGGGAGAAATATACTTTGGAAGATAGAAATGTACACTTCTAAAATACTTTTTTTTTCTAAATTTAATTTTTAATTTTTTGAATTTCTAACTTAAGTAAAATGATGTTTGTATATTATCGTAATAGATTTCAATGTTGAACCAAAATTCAAACCGTTTTCATTGTTCCGTTAAATATTTAATTGGCAGATTTCCTTCCAGCATTTAAAGTTAAGGAAGAAGAATAATGCTTAATGTCTGTAGATTTTTATATAATTTATAGAATCCTATAGATTTTTATATAATTTTATAAAAAGAAAGTGTGGTTATATAGGATACAATGAAATTTAAAGAGATGAAATAGACATACACTTAAAGAAAATCTTATAATGCCATGAAAAATCTGGATCATACATATATTCAATAAACAGAATAGCTATAAGAGTTTTAAAGTAACATTCCTTTGATATCTAGAACAATTTGATGCTTAAAATTATTTCTCCAAGGTCCTACCAATATCAATGTTTCTTGCTAGCGAATATGCATTATTTCTTCCCATTCACAAACTTGATTGAGAGTCATCTAGTATCGTTTAGGGAAAGAATTCAGCAACACATAAGAGAGTTTAAATGGGGAAAATAATAATAATAATAGTGAACTGAGTTGTAAAATGTGTTGATAATCCCGTGAATATGAAACTAATGCAATTTTTATGTATAATGAGAAAATTAAATTACATATTTTGCAATATTATAAATATTCAATAATAATTTTCGGTACTTTTTTCACTGTTAAATTTCAAAACAGAGTACAGTAAAAGTATTACTTCTAATGACAGTCGAAAAGGATCTTTTCAAATGACATGTAGGTCATTAACCAAGAATATGCCATTTCTCTCATGCAGATTTTGAGATCTTTTCCTTTTTTCTGTCAATTTTAAGGCAAGTTAATAATAAAAAATGACACGCAAAACTTCCAATCAATCTTATTTGTTTATTTATATAAATACTGCCTGGAGGTACACTGCGATTTCAAGGTACACGCGAGGTCCTTAAATTGAAATGCCAAAAGACCACATGCAAAATAAGATATTAAATTGTATGAAAAGGCTGTTCAGATATTTGCTTAATCACCGTGGCGTTTTCACTTGTCCCTTTTGGCCCAGATATGAGGAAACAAATAAACTAAATTTATGAGATTGCAATAAAAATAAACTAACTTCATGAAAAATGTGTGGTAAACGGATTGCTCATGAATCATTCCATAACTTAAACATTTTAAACTCATTTTTTTCTATTCTTTTGTATAGAAGGAGAAAGTATTTTGAGGTTTCAACGAATCTCTGTCTTTCAGACTTCATTCAATCTGGAAAATGCAATTTAAAAATCAAACCTGTCTCTGCGAATATTCTAACTATTAGAATCAGCCGCTAGATGGCAGATACACTGGAGTGGTAAAATTACTATTGAGTAACAATGATCTCTAACATCAGGACTTCCATATAGCAACAAAACGTTTTAATAGAACAGATTCCAAACAGATCTACTGAAATAATATAACAAATTATTTGCAACAACGACCTCTAAAAACACGATTTCTGCATAACAGAGCATTTTAATAGAGTGGACCACAAACAGCTTAGCTATAATATTATTAAAACTGACCAGCAAGAATGGTCACTAACAAAACGATTTCCATGCTGCTACAGAGCCAATTTCAAACAGACTGATTGAAGTAATATAACAACTAATTTACGATATCTACTAACACGACTCCATACAGCAACAAAGCAACTGAAACAGTATAACAACTATTCAGTAGCAATGGCCTCAAACAACACAATTTCCTTATAGCAGCAGAGCATTTTAACTTAGCGAATTCCAAACAGATGGTCTGAAGTAGTATAGCAACTAATCAGCAGCAATGGTCTTTGACAACACTGTATAGCAACATAATGTTTTCATAAAATGGATCCCAAACAGACCGATTGAAGTATAATAACTAACTTGCAAAATGTCTTCTAACAACACAATTTATTTATAACATTTTAACAGAGTGATATTCAAACAGATTGTCTGGAGTATAACAAATGATTTGCAACAGGGGCTTCTAAAAACTCTACTCCTGCACAACAGCAGAGCATTTTAATAGAGCGGATTCCAAATAGCTTGACTATAGGATTATAAAAAATAAACAAACAATGGTCTCTAACAACATTATTTCCATACAGTAACAGAGAATTTTAACAGAGTGGATTTCAAACAGAATGGTTGAAGTTCTATAACAATTAACTTGCAACACTGACTTCTATATAGAAACAGAGCGACTTCTTAACAGTTGACAGAAAGAGTACAACAGAAGACTGGGGTAGTATAACAACTGATTAGAAACAATGGCCCCTAACGACCTAATTTCCATACCGCAGAAAATCATTTTAACTGAGAGAATTCCAAACAGATAGTCTGAAGTAGTAACACATGATAAGCAACAATGGTCTTTGACAACGCGTTTTCTGTGTAGCAACAGAGCATTTTAATAGAGCGGATTTTAAACAGTTTTGCAAAGTGGCCTCTAACAATACAACTTCCATATATCAATAGAGAATTTTAACAGAGTGGCTTCCAGACTGATCGTCTGAAGTAATATAACAACTGACCAACAATAATGGTTTCTAAAAACACGACATCCATATAGTAACAGAGCGGCTTCTTAACAGTTGATTGAAAGAGCGCAACTGTCCTGCAACACTGGGTTCTAATAACAATATTCATATTACGTCGTGTGAAAAGGCTTCAAAAACTTCTTGATACAAAATTGAGCGACTTCAAAAATGTTTACTTATAAAATGTTAACTCAGGAGGCTCATACAAAAATTTTTTTTGACAAAATTTAACAAATTGAAGCTAAAATTTGTCAAAATTTCAACACATATAATAGTCCATATTGTAGTGGCTTCTCAATATACTAAATAGTATTATTGACTGAAAGATTACAACTGTCCTGAAACACTAGGCTCTAATAACACAATTTTCATATAACGTCGTGTGAAAAGGCTTCAAAAATTTTACAACTTATGTTGAAAAGTTTTGTGCTAACAGATAATGAAGAGTGTCCTGCAACAGTGATTGGAATTAACATGGCTTCTATATAGGATAGTAAAACAACTGTAAAAGCTCTCAGACTGAACAATTTATATATATAGATTCAAGCATCTTGCCAATATGATATTCCAGTATCTCTTTTAAAAATAAGACAAAATGTTATTGGAAAAATTAACAATATTTTTATACATTCCAATTAAAAGTAAAATGTGAAACCTCCCTCAGGTTACAAAATTCGAGGACTTCAAAACTGTTTGCTTATAAAATACTTACTCAGCAGGCTCATGCAAAAATTATTCTTTTTGACAAAATTTAACAAATTGAAGCTAAAATTTGTCCAACATGCTACAAAAGAGGACAAGAATGCTTACCACTGTGTTCAACTGGAGAGTTGCCATTTCCGATCACACCTAGCAAAAGTAAAAGCAGGGAAGCGACCATCTCTTAAAGCAATGATTTCCTGCAAGCTATTGAGACGCTTCGAAATTTGAAAGTAATATTCTATTTTATAATATTGCATCGGATTTCTAAGGAACATTAACACGCAACGTCTTCTCAAAAACAAGTGTTTGTATTAAAGAAATTGCTTTTGGTGCGTTTTCTTGTTGCATCTTATCTTAAATCGATATTTTCCAGACTGACTGCAAGAAGAGCGAGTTTTTCGGAGTGATTAAAATAACATCTGAAACTCAAGTAGCTTTATTTTTGAAAAAATATACCGTTTTGTTTATGATTCGTTTCGCCAAGTTGGATTTTTTTTGCCTTTTCTACTCTTTTTATATTTGAAAATTTTTGTAAATAACTTATATTTATGAATAGAATATTCTGTGTTGCATAACAAATTCAGATGTATATGTGATAAATTTTATAATTGTCTAGTTCTGACCTTGGTATCCGATATATTTATGTATCGTGTTTTTAAATATTTGTCTCGAGGCATAAATTCTCTTACACCGAAATAAAATACTAAAAAGTTAAGAAAGTTCACTTCAAAACTATTAATCTGCCGTTTCGCAGTCGGATCAATCTATGGAATACCTAAAACACTTTTTTTATTCATTATCCGACTGTTCTTGTCTGTTGTGAAACGGCTGTTTGTCTGGGTGAGGTATAAAACCTTTTCATTTATTAAATAATGAATATTTCTGGAATATTCTATTTATTAAATAATGAATAGAAACAGGAGATGAAAAGATTAACTCACTCAAAATGTTGGATTATAATGACTTAATACAGAATTTAGGCACTGAACTTAATACCTAGAATGGTTATATAACGTTGGATATTTCTGTGCAAAGTATGAATTGTTTTGATATACTTTTGCTAGGCAGCTAATTTAGTTAGCGAGAACTTAATAAAGTAAAAAAATCTATATTATATACAAGGCGTTCTTGAATTTATGAGCCAAACTTTAAAGGCAGTTGGCTGTTGTTTCAAATGACACTTGTCATAAACAAGCCAGATGACAAGGTCAGCGATTTTAAGCCGAGGGAATGTCTTTTTCAGTAACGCCATCTAGGGTCAGGAGTACATCTTAGCTACTCAAGCATCGCAAACCTTTTTACAGGTCGGACTTCATTCATGTATTTCATTAACAGGTCGTTATTTAGGCCTGAATAAGAAATCACTTCTGAGCCAGTACTCCCAGTGGTATTACTTTCGACATGGAGGATTTTGTGACCATAACAGATTTATATGTGTGCCAGTCAATACACACGGATAATTGAACTTACAATTCGAACTGTGATTTTAACGCCCTAACTAGGCTATCCCCACCCTTAGGGCGTAGGTAAACGTACATATAAAGAAGCATTTTTGTACAGCAATATGATGTCAAAAATAAGTAGGTGGAACAAGTATAAGCGAGTGCAGAATTGGCAGAAAAAATGAATGTACTAAACGACTCTCATAAAAACTTCATTTGAAAACTTTCAGTTGCTGCTGCAATTGATCATGGAGCGCCTGGTATCTTCAAAAGAGAATACGCTTATTACTTGCTAAATGCTATTAAGCCTGTATCGATGCTAGTGATGGTACATTTGTGCATTCACTGAAATATTAATCAAATCAAGAGCTTTCTCTTTATACCTTCAGCATTTGTCTTTTTTTCATCTAAAATTTTCATTTCCGACCCCATATTTACTATTAAAAAAGGTTTCTTTAAATATTCTACTAACCCTTCCAGTTTGGTTCATGAATTCAGGGACACATTGTCTATGAAAATCGTCAAAAAGACGAGAAAATAAACTATGCATTTCTGTAGAATGCATAGATGATGTACGAGTCCAATTAATCTCTTTGAAAAGATACCGATTTCTGCACTCACCAAAAATGCAAGTCTGTCATAGATTTGCGATTTAAATTTCCTTAGCCCAATTTGAACAAGGGATTGTAAAAGGAAGATGCTAATAATAGATTAAAGAACATTTCTAACAACCCACACATCCTGAATACAGGAAGCAATGACCTGATTTTTGATACAGAAATAAAAATTGAGCCTCTATTGCCATGTCAAATAGTGTCTGTCTTCAAACAACGGATTTGAAATTTCAGTTCTACAACAACCAGTTCCGACTAGTTAGGGTTTCAAAAACCTGAGCCATGGACCTTTTGTATTTAGGCTATATTGATACAGAATATCGATTTTCTTCCTATTTCAGTAGGAAATGCTCAGAAAAAGTGCCGCAAATCTATCCGACGTCTCAGATTGGATCTGTGAATTACCCAATAGCTCCCAACGTATTTCATGCCATTAGTCCTTGTCCCGATACTTTGCGTCGAAAGAGTTTTCCACGACAAAGCAGACTTTTGCACAGATTAAAACACAGTTTCGGAATTCTCCCTCTCTAGCAAGCATCGATAAGTCATATTTCTTCAGAATATTAGAAATATTTTAGGAGTAGTATTTCATATTTTGTTTATTCAGTGGCTGATTTCTAACTGACGGGCTGAAGTTAGATCGATTAAAAAATGTTAATAACCTGTTTCCAAATGAATGAATTTTAAAACATTCTATGAATTGTGAAATAGAGTCGATATTGAAATTTTATGAATCATAATTAACCTGGTATTCTTCTATTTTCTAACATTCATCACATTGTTACACTAATTATAAACACCAAGTACCTTCTTAAAGAAGGCGTTACTTACCTAAGTTATCCTGGTTTCCCAATTGTTCTTCACTTCGATTATCTGTTCTAGATATTTCTACGCTTATTTTCCATTTCTTGAGTTCAGGTGACTTAGAAAACTGGAACGCTCAAGTTTATCTTTCTAAAAAAAGGGAACCCACACCCTTCTCAAAAACAGCAACGATAAGCCATACTCTTAAGACGGTTGATATACGAAAGAGGATCTTGTATGGCTATTAAGCAGGTGCTTGTATGAATATCTTGAGAATAGAGAGTTCCCGAGAAATATTTTATATTCCTAAATAAAACTCAAAATATGTATACTAAAAGTATATTTCATTTTAAATTGTTATCTGTATTTAATATTTGCCCATTTCTACTTCGTATAATTCGAGTTCTATTCCCTCAATATGGACGACCTTTAACACAAGGCTTAAAATTAAGGCTTAAGCTTTCTTAATGCAAAATCTTCGAAGAAATTTTACTTAAGAAATGATGAAAAGATATTACGTAATTGAAGTTTTTATTCCGTAATTATCCGAAAATATAAGACTTTTCCTTGAATTGCTGTAGACTTGTTGACGCAAATAAGCTCTTGCCTACCATTTGTGAGTATTGAAAACTTAACATTCCATCAGTATCAAACAAGTTATGAATAGAAAGGGAAGGGAAATGTTGTCGGGACGCAGAGAAACTTTTCAATTTTCCGTCCGCAAAATTTAAGGTGGGAAAACCTGTTTCATTCTCTTGAACGACGAAATAAAAAAGGCATTTTTCATAAAGCGATAAGACAAGATTAGAAAACCCTTTTCATGGAAAAATCTTGTATCTCGGATTAAACGCCATCAGTAATTCGGAGGAAAGACTGGAGATATTTTCAAGGGTGTCAATAGACACTGGTGCAACATTATTTGTACCGACAAGTTTATATAAATTGCCTTCAATTCAAAATGTACAAAGACTAAATCAGACCAAAAGCTAAAAAAGGTGTCGAATCTCAAAAGTTGAAGCATGGAGGTACAATTTGAAAGAAACCCTTTATAAAGCTCCAAAATCAGAAGACAATGATTAGTCAACTGAAGTGCTTTTAAGCCTCAAGTTAGATAGAAGCATTCCTAGATAGAAACTGGTCACACAAACTAACATTACATGTTAAGAGAAAAGAGTGAATCTAATATCGAACCGAAGTTAATTTTACACGATAGTGTATTAGCAGTTGGACTTGAAAAGCGAAGAAAAAAAGTAGGCGTTTTGCAGGAATTTTAATACTTCAATTTTTACATTTCTTTTAAATTAAAAGCTAAAAAATTGACGAATTAAAAGTTTCAAAGGCTTATATTTGACAATAGGGAGATTCTTTAAAAAAGATAAATGGTTACATTGACCATTTGTATTTCTATTGCTTACACAAGGACAAAAGAAGCAACAATACATCAAGGTAGAAACGGAGATGACAAAGAAAGACTCCAAATTATGAAGAATACGATTTATTCATGAATACGTACTACATAAAATATGCAATTTCACAGTTAATTAAAAATAAGTGATCACATAAATAATCAAATAAAATATTCGACAAGATTCTATACGAGTACAGAAACTACTAATAATTGCAATAAGTTTTTACAGATAAGAAATCCAATATACATACAAAAAGTAAATACAAAGTCCAATATAACATTATAAAAGCTTAATCAAATATGAATAACATCTTGCAATGTGAATTGGCAGAAGAGTTACTTTAGTCAAGCAAGCCAAGAGATTGCAAAATAGAAGTCGGCGCTAACATTCGAGGGAGAAAAGCACCATTATAAAGATTCAATACATAAAAATTCCACATTGCGTTGAAATAATGTTCATAAGATACCAAATTCTAACTTTACTACTTACAAGATTAATAAATTTTAAGTACTCTAAGTTGACAACCGATACAGTCAAAAATTTACTAAGTATTTAAGGCTCCTACACAGTAGTGCCTTATTATATTGAGCATTTATTTTCCAGTTTTCTAATATAAACACGTATTCATTATGGTATTAAATCTTACGATTGACAACTACTAGATGGAACCCAAAACTTAAGTACAAAAAGTAAAACGTTTATACATGAAATATAGACTTAATAATTGAATTATACAAATTAGTAATTTTTATACTTTTACAACGTTTAAAAAAATCTTAATCACTGAAAAAACAACCGCATTTTAACTTGGTTCTAGCTTATAAAATACACCACGAATAAATGAACATTTCAGGTCTCGCATTGATTGAAGAGGCAAGACTGTACAAGCCGCCTGTTTAAATACAAAACCATTCAGAATGAAAGATCCAACTGAGAAAGCCGGGGGCTATCCCAGTTGGGGTTTATTCACTGCGAAATTAAAAATCAAATTCTTTGGCAGACATGCCAAGTATGTATAAATTCTTTATTGATCAGCGATATAGAAATTTTTTGTCCTACTTTAAGGTATTGTAATTTCTGTTTACCGAAATCAGAAGCGCAATACAAATTCTAAATTTAAAAGAAAATTAGATAGATCTATTTGATAAAAATATTCCATTTAAAAGTAAGTATTCCACAACTTTTGTCACAGAAAACAAATTTTATTCCGATTGGAATTGGGGCGAATCTGCATATCCTTAGTGTTTAGGTCAAATACAAAGTGGACAAAACTAGATTATACAGAGTTACAATATTAACATGCGAGGGAAAACAGATCTAGAATTTTATGATTATCCAATACAAGAAAAAATGCTCACACATTTCTACTCAATTATTGGAATTAAGAAATTTCATAATTTAATTACTTTATTTAGAAACATTAATAGAAGTCTTAAAAAGTTGAAAATACCTCAAAATAAAGAGAATTTAACCTATTATTAGAGGCTGGATGATGTATTTTATAAATTAAAATCTTTCTTTGTGTCGATTCTGAAACTGACAGGATTTAAAAAAGACCAGCTAAAAATTCAAGTTGATTTGATAAATCGTAAAGTTTAAAAGGAAATTTTAAATTCCAATTTTCGATTGATTTAACAAAATCTTGTGCTTTTTGCTTAAGATTTTACGGTTTATTTCTTTGAAAAAGCAATTACCTCGAATTGAAGCCTCGTTTAAGCGTGAATTTTCCTTTCTAGATACCCTTATAACTTGTTATCACAATAAATCTTGGTTCTGCGATAAAAGGTTCGATTTAGGTTCATCGGGTCGATGTGAATGCCAGCTTGCCGTTATTTTACTCAAAAACGTGCTTATTTAATTTTTACACCTAAAACATGGGATGACGGGCATTAATCTGCGACGAACATTAAGTTTCAGTTGCTATTTGGCTCAGATTTGAGAACAATTTTCAGATTTGAAGAAATTGGGGGATACAAGTTATGCGTAAGCACCTCAATTATGGTATTGAAGTTGATCCAATTAAAACAAACTTATTTTAAGGGGGACTTTTTCTAATAACCAAAATAATAAAGCATACGGTCTGCAAAGGGGATTATCCTAAAATTTAAAATGAGATTTATGCTAAATTCAAGTATGCTTCAAATTTTCATCTTCAGATTAAAACTTCACAATCAAACACACCAGCAAATAAAAGGAAATTGTAAAAGCCCAATTAAATACTATTAAATAATCGTATCGCAACTGTATTTTGATCCTAAATAGAAAGACTATTAGAAAAGCACAATTAAATTTTTCGGAAATTCACCACATTGTTCTCAAAGTAGTTCGTGCTCCGACGTACGCTTCCTATTAACCGAAGTGTTTTACATTCGAGGCCTTTTGATTTCGATGCTGATCAGGCATCGAGATCCAAAGATGCCATCAGGAATCGAGAAGACTGTCAGTTGACTGGCTAGCACAGCCACTGACACTCTTGACGAATTTGAACCCCGATGTCTATATATCTTAAGCGGAAAATAGAATTGATTCAACTTCATTAAGTTTACACTTCTAAAACTTTAGTTCATTTACGAAAATTCTTTGGTTATAAGCAAATTTGAACCAAAACAATGCCAAAATAAGAAATCGCAAAACGGGCGATTTTTAAATCTCTCGGAAAATTTCTTAAATGTATTGTAAAAATTAACGATTATTTCAAATTCCGTCTTTTTGTTTGGTGTGTAAGACTGCACTCCACGAAACTTAAAGCCAAAACTTTATAGTGAATGCAGTTGAAGGCTTCCAGCTGGAGACAAAAAAACTGCAATGAAAACATTTATAACGTAGGAATATTGCAAATCAACGTTATTCAACTTTAGTATAAAACGCTCAAATTAAATTGTTTCTTTAAGAAATTTTGAGTATCATAAATCCAGATATACCATTTTCGAAATTTCAAATCGATGTTACGAGCTAGAAATTTGAATTAACTACGATTTTTATAAAGGGCGAATTGAGTTCGTTTATTCTAATTGCTGGTATTCAGTGATTCGACCAAAGCGTACAAGTTTAAACCGACCATAATCGCTGGTTTTTTCAAGTATCTAAACCATGAGAAACGGGGAAGAGTTTGAGACAAAATAGATTTAAATCTTGCAGGGTGCAGAAAAATGTTTCGACAGGACTGAGAAATTGAACAGCGTTTCTTGCAGAATGAAAGCTGTGGCTTGAGGATTAGAACTATCGCATTACGATGCGAAAATGAACACGGAATAGCAATTTCTAATGTTTAGTCCTTTAATTTATTATAAACCAGACAAGTCCAACTCTTCACAAGTCAATGCAATCTCTTTCAACTCTAATAAGTCGGTGAATCATACATAAAATATTTAATCAGTTTCCGATTTTTAAAAATCGCACCAAAATGGCATTGAAAAAACTAATATTCAAATAATAAGCTATTGAGAAGTATTGAATATTTAAATTATTACAATTTAAACTAATAAAGCGACTGATTAAAGCATTTTTTTGTTTAAAGCATTTCGATCAAATGTTGGCCAAGCATTGCGATCAAAATGCTTCCAATGAAATGAGAGGTGGTCTATTTGCTTGCCGGCGAAGCTACAGGCCACTTTCAGTTCACTGAGACAATTAACTCTATGGGAACTATTGATTTACATTCAAATTGTTTAGCATTTTTAAAATTGTGTC
Source organism: Argiope argentata (assembly GCA_026289955.1). NCBI lineage: Eukaryota > Metazoa > Arthropoda > Arachnida > Araneae > Araneidae > Argiope > Argiope argentata. Next base: position 3,820,230 of record JAOUZG010052814.1, read on the forward strand.
GCATGGCTAAAGCGTTCATGAATTTATCGCGAAAACATTGAGAAGTTCATCTTTGTATCTATAGAGAATTAAGATGAAGTCAAGCGGACTTGCCTCTGCTCGGGATTGTCAAGTTTCTTCTATGGGAGATGTATTAAAAGGTCATTAGGTAATTTTAAATTAGCTAATTTATATTATTGATGCTTCCCTTTCTTAAAGAAATTGTTTCATTTAAATACGATAACGGCGTTAGATATAAAATATTTTAAACTGTAGACCTCAATTAACATTAGGCATCTCATTAATCGGTAGTAGCCAATGGATTGAACGACAGTGGGAATACAAAAATTCAACGCTGAAATTTTTCCCGTTAAGGTTTTAAGACTAGCTTTTAGTTTCCTGTTATTTTCGGATCTCATTGAAGTTAAGGCATTTGTATCTATTTAAAATACTTTTAAGCGTATCTAAGATTCTACACGAATCCATTTCACATTTTCCCAAAATAAAGTACACTAGAGCTTTTAAGTTTTTCCTATGAAAACCCGATATGAAAGGTCTAAGTTTTAATGCTTCTAATTTTATTTTTGAATTTATCATACTTAAGAAATCAAATTCATTACGACAGCAAGTTTGGAAAGCGAATTTTAACTAGGAAAAGTATCCAAATTGAAGATTTTGAATCAACTCGTATTTTCAAATGATTCTAATTTAAACTCAATTTTATTTGAAAGTCTTCGATACCCTATCACAAAATAAATGTTAATGAAACTCGATATTTTACCTTACTAAGCAATTAAGTTTTAGAGATGTCTCCGAATCGCTTTAGTCTATACACCATCCAGCCTTGAGACATTTACACTACACTTAATATGTAAACAGAACAATTTAAAAGATTACAATTCAATAAAGAATATAGAATTTTATATATATTTTTAATATTATATGAACTATTATTGTACAATACAATATTTTGGAAGAGACGAGCTTTAAGACAAGAGTAATAAAAGTCAAGCTTACATTAAAAAATATCTGCTAAACAAATGATCAAATCAGTTTCAAAGTTACAATTGCAAAGAAAAACTACTTTAATTAAAGTCTTAAAAAGGCAATGGAACTTCAATCAGATTAATATTCTTAGTCTACCGCATTCCAAATAAAAAATTTATATTACTTATATTGAGTCCTGCGCGATTTTAATATATGTACATGTCATGCAAGTTAAGACAAATTATTCCGCGAATCAAATTGCTGACAGCAATTCATCTTAATTAAGTTTGCATACCTAAAATATTAGATTTAATTTGAGTTGGAAGTTGTAAACATTCCGTGACAAATTAAAGGAATTTTCTCCGAGCATTATATTTAAATGAAACGGACAATTGCGAAAGTTTAGTGACGGTAACTCAAATTCTAAATTAACGATCGCAACAGATTGAAGTGCAGTTTAAGCAGGTTTTAAACTAATCATTCGAAGTACAGCTGTAGATATTCTAATTGCTGAATTGTGCAGGATTCTAGTAATTGATATTACAATATTAATTGAGAGATAATTTAGTAAAGTCAAGACTTAATTGTCTTTTCTGCCCTAGAAGAGAGTTGTCAATTTAACTAGGGTGTTTTTACTCACCGTTACTATTACAACTGAAGATTTAGAGAAAATCAAATAACCTGTACAATTTGGACGTAGGGGGTACATATAGTAAATATACTCTAAAATGACGCGAATAATTTCCCATTCTTCCTAATTCGATTAAAGACTTATGAAGGTTTAGAAGAATTCTTATTTGAACTGTTTAAGTTGCCAGTTAAAGGAAATTGAAAGGTTCAGTTTTAAAATTGTTTCATCCTCAGACCATTGACGAATTGAAATATATTTCTATAAAAATTTTGCAGTTAAAATTGCTGTGTTAAGTTATCAAAATTAAATATTCAGTCTAGCCTAAATAACCCAATCCACTTTTCCTAGAATTCCAATTCAGTAGTCTATATTAGAAAGAAAACAGTGAAGCGACATACTTTTTTTGCTTGGTGTCTGCGACACCATTTTTGAGAATCGAGATATACAAAATGTAAATTTTCACTCCCATCTTTAAAATGTTTCGCGATATTCGTTGCAATACGAGTAAGCTTCTAACTAAATCTATAATTGGGATTTTGTTCCTATATCAAACATTAAAAAGCATTCAGTACTAAAACTTGCGAATACATTACATTAAAACATTTAAATTTGTCCTCAAATGAAGTAATAGCACCGTCTATAAATCAAAGTATAAATTGCACTTAATATGTTCCACTTCTCCCTCATTCCCACCCTCCATCATATCCCTGATCTGTCATTGAGGCCAATTGTAATCTTCTTACTGCATCGTATTAGTTTAGAAGTCACTCGATATATTTCCAGATGGCTACTAACCCAGCTTATAGGCAACACGTTAAGTACCGGGTCCCTGGGGATCGATACTTTCCGTTTAGTTCGCCGATCCCTAACAAACTAGACAGAAAGTAAACAGGGACCGGCATATTACCTAACGTGCTACCCCCTTCCCACCTATCAATTTCCTGCCTTCTTCGATCCTTTCGGCTATACTTAGTGAACAAGTTAAGTGCAATTTTACTTTAACTTTTGGCATATTTACATACGCCAAATGCTTATCTAACTATTATACCACTTCAAACCCTACATCTGTCGACTATAAAACTTAAGGTATCCTTTTTTTAAAGAAAATTTTAGATCAAAAGCTCGTTGCAGATGAAAGCGATTGAGCTAGAGCACTGAAGTTTAATATTTTTATTTTACGATGCGCGAGATGAAAATGTTGCTCATTATCCAAGTTATTTTGGCAACGGATTCCAAAACTCTCCGCGGATTTATGCAGGCGTTCGGATGATTTAATTCGACAAAATGGGTGTGAGGGGGAAATGAAAGGAGATATTTACATTAAGTTTAGGGATCTTATAAAACTGAAGGTCATTTTTCCGTAATATCCGAAGGTCAGTTTCTAACCAAATGGTCTGAGAAGAGGATTATCAGTACTAAGCAAAATTGCAATGAATTACATTTCAAGAATTGGAAATCAAAATATTACTCATTACGTTAACGTGTTTGAAAAAGAGGCAACTCTAATTTAAGGCAACTCTAATTTAAGGCAACTCTAATTTAAGGCAACTCTAATTTAAGGCAACTCTAATTT
>JAOUZG010052814.1:3839803-3863424 GCA_026289955.1 Argiope argentata
AGGAAAAACACATTTAAATGATTTGCTGAGAATAAATAACAGAGTCGTGGCCGAAATCATGGAGAATACAGGTTGAATTTTTAGTTCTTTTTATTCCATCACGGGTGCAGGCATTATTTACAAGCGAAGGCGACGTGCACAACACAGAACGACACAACACGGAATTCACGAAAGCTAAGTGTACAAAAAAGGGCTGGAAATCATTATCCCTGGTCTTAAATACCAAGACTTTGATAGGGAAAAATATTTTTTATAGAGCTTATAAACTTGGATTTCAGTGGGGATTTCCAATTCTCACACATAAGAGGTAAGGGAAACACAGGGATCTTTTTAAAAGTATTTTGTTTAGGTCACCAATTTTCATCTCTCCCACGGAGCGTGAGAAAGTAACAGGCGTTTAGCTGTTTCAGCAATTTTACACAGCTTCTCTTGATTTAATTAACTAGAGCGAGTGAAATGGATCATGAAATAAGAGAATATTTTAGAATGATATTACTATGGGCTAAATTAAGATAGGGTTTTGGAAATTAATTAGAATTCAAATTAAAAGTTTTAAAATATCACACACACACACACACACACACACACACACACACACACACACACACACACACACACACACACACACACACACACACACACACACACACACACACACACACACACACACATGATATAAATAAAAAAATTATTGCACATTAATCTCCTAATGAATTGTGATTTTATTTATTGTAAAAATAAAAGAACTTGAACAGAGAGACTTTTCTTTCTTCACTTTTTGGGAATATATTTTAAGATAGCTGCAGGATTCACTCCCTTAAATTTTTTGGAATATATTTTAAAACAAAATGCTTCAATTCCGAGAAAATTAGATGAGATTAAAAAAATAATGCATGGCTAGTGAAACATATTGCATTATATATATGTAATGGTATTAAAAAATTAAACTCTATTCTAAATCAAATTCTAATTTCAGAACTAATTAATTTCCGAAGTTCTGTCTTAATTTAGCCCATATTTTCATTCTAAAATATTCTCTTATTTCCTGATTGTATTCCACTTTTTCTAAATTAATTTTACTGAAGCTATGTGAAATTCCTGCTTCGGCTAAATGTCGACAAGTTCCCATTCTCCGAGGGAAGGAGTGTGGAAACTGTCCAGCTAGCACATTCTTTTAAATAATTCCTTTGTTTCCCTTTTCAGAATAGACACGTGTGAGAAATCCCTATCGAAATCTCATTGTAAATAAGAACTGTGAAAAAATATCTTTCCTATCAACATCTCATGGTATGTAAGGCCAGGGATAGTTAATTTCGCGTTCTTTCTCGACTTCTGATGTTATGCCGCACTGTGAGAGGACGTGCTTTTACATGAACCTGCCTTCCGGAATGTAATAAAACGAAGTTAAAAAAAATCGAAAGTCTTATCACTGTCTTCGAAACTGCTTTCTGCTTCAAACAAAAATTGTTTTACATATACATAATATCTTTTGATAATATGAATGTTATTTATTACATTTGAAAAATCCTAATAACATTGCTAGACATATTATACTAATACAATATGATGCGCCGGCTTGCTGGCACAGAGGTAGCGCGTCTGCCTCGTGTTCTGGAGGTCCCGGGTTCGACTCCCAGTTCGGGCATGGTTGTTCTTCTGTGTGCTATCTGTGAGATGTGTTAATGTGCCCCCTGTAAAAAGGGGTTGTGAAAGCGAATGTGGCGAGTGGGTAGCAAAGTCGTACTCTTGGCCCTAGTTGGCGCTACTCAAATACAAGAGACGCTTCATTCGGCTTAAATCTGTTGCTGGGTTCAGCAGCGGGCTTGTCCATGACAAGTGGCATTTGACACAATAACAATATGATGCATTTATAAATCATTCAAGTACTTTACATAACGGTTTGGAAAGCACAAAATAGCTATCTCACATACCTTCACCGTTTTGTCAAAATGTTACAAGTAAAAATTTCGCAGCCAAAAATATAAGAACTTTTGGGACACCTGCAACATATAGCATTTTGTGATAAAATACAACTATCATATAAAACAACTGAAGAGTAGAAGTAGATAAACTATACAAATGATGATGAAGTCGTGGCCGCGTTACCACGCAAAGACAGCGCAGTAGCTTCTGAGGGTAAGACCCCTGAGTGGCCAAGGGTAGAAGTCCGACTTCTTGCTCGTATGAAGATAACACCCAGAAATTCACTTTCACAGTCATTTTTTAAGGGGGGGGGGCTCTTTCACACACTTCACAGAAAGAACACAGGGGGAAGAACAACCATGCCCGAACCAGGACTGAACGCAGGATATCCAGACAGCGGGAAGATGCGCTACATCTAGACCAGGAAGCCGACAATCATACAAGCGTTTTTCATTAATAATTTGGCTAGGGACTTATTTAGCATAATGGTAATAATAGGCTTCGAGGACATAAGGGACTAGGGTATAGAGATTTATAAATACGCATGACATAAACAACTTGGATATCAATCTCACAAAAAGACATGAAAGCAAAATACTGATACTAAACTTGGGCCACTTTCTTGAAATCAAATATGATAAAAAAGGTACCGAAATATCATCGTCTTCGATACTATTTACTCGTACCAAGTTTTTGATGTCATCGGGGGACCGGGGGGGGATGAGATACAGCTCCAAGCATTGCTTAAGATTTCTAAACCTCTAGTTGCTGAATTTTCAGAAATGCAATTGTACTATCATAGAAAGGCAATAAGAATTTTTAAAAAGTGTATTTTATATATTTTATATAAGGAGTAAACAAATTCCTTCTTTTATCAAAAACTTAGTATCAATTGTTGTTGTCTGTAGTGGCACTTGCTATGGACAAGCTCGTTGACGATTGAGATTTTAAGCCGAGGGTGCGTCTCTTGTTTTAAGTAGCGCCAATTAGGCCCAAGAGTACGTTTTAGCAACTCACGCATCACATTCGCTTGCATAGCTCCCTTTCACAAAGGAGAACATTCACGCATTTCACTAATAGAATAGAACAGCCATGCCCGAACCGGGACTCGAACCCTGAACATCCATATCAAGGGGAGGACACGCTATCCCTGGACCAGGAAGTCGGCTTTAATACCAAACTAACAATTAAAATATACTAGTTTCTTTTAAACAGTTAATTAATTAGCTCGTTCAATGATATATCACTTAGTGTTTCGTGTAATTTCAAATAGTATTGCCACTAATTACAGAATTTCCATATTTCAAAATGAAAAAGTCAATTACATTTGCAATCGGAGGAGAAATGCGGCTGTATTAAGAAAATGTACCAAGGAAATTCCATATATTTCAATCTACGCATGCCCATCTACCAGCTCTAATGACCTCAAGAAACCAGCACAAAAACACGAGGATCCCTCGCGGCGAGAAATTATTACATATCTAATAGATGCCTTAATATTTAACTAGTATCAGTGATATGTATAGGAGTGTCCCTTTTAAAATTAAATAATATTATCACTCAGAATTGCTGCACTCAATTGATAAATTAGTTACATTTGCAATTTTAGGACAAATGTGACTGCGGTTACCGAGAAAATTCCATGAATTGTATCATAGAATTCTCGCTCATCAGCTTTAATCGTCTCAAGAAATCACAAAGAAACCTGAGGATGTTTAGTGGTTACAAGTTACAACAGAAATTAAACTTATCACTCAACTACATCAATACATTTTAAGCATTTCTTAATATTTAATTAGTCTCAGTGATATAATGATCATAGTGTCTAGTTTAACATCAAATAGTGACGTCATTCAGTACAGTATTTCAATTTTTCAACAAAAATGTCAATTCCATTTGTGATCAGAGGACGAATGTGGAGGCTGCTTCTAACAAAATTACATACACTATGCCATAGCCAGAGCACTTATCAGCTCTAACCGTCTCGAGAAACCTGAAGATGTCTCGTAAGCACAAATAATAACAGCACACTCTTTTTATTAAAAATTATGGATTTTATGAATTTTATTAAAAAGACCATTGATATGTTACTGAATTTCTTTTGAATTAAAATTTTTTTTTTACAAAGTTTCGGTGACGTACAATCTAGATGCTATATTTAGTTTCTTTCTTGACATTATTCCGCTGACAATATATGGCGTACTTCAGATTTCAATGCGATTTTAATCGCTGATATTTTAGCTGAACTATCCATAAAACTTGCTTTGAAGTGTAAAGAATTTATCTCTTTTTTTATTTTACTTTATATTTCTTCTATAATATAATTTTTATTTTCTTTTTTGCTTCAGTTTCATAATTATTGCACATCAGCGTTTTAAAATATATTCTTACAAGATCCTTGTGATATGTATAACTTACTGAAATTTCTATTTCAATTGATTTTGAGCGTTATTTCGAACTAAAATTCTAAGTTTGTTACTCTTGTTGATTTCAATAAAATTTCATTCACTTTCATACAATCGACGGGGAAGAATTCTAGCTTCATGTTTGGGATATAATGATTAAAAAAAGGAAATTCCATTTATTTTCATCTAGTATTTCTGATATTTTTGAATGCCTCTTTACAAGCTTTTTCTCATTATGTGTACTTAATAATGCCTAATATTTATCACTACACTGAGGAAAATTATGTAAAATATAGAAGTGATGCTAAAGTGCTATACTGTATGCCTAAATTTCATAGCTAATCTATGACATTTACGTAAAATTCATTTTACTATCTATGGCCAGTAAATTTATGATTTGTATTTAGAGCTGCTGGCAGACATAACTTCATCATCGTGATATATCGTCTAAGACATATCGATATTTTTCGATATTCATTTATACCTATTATAAATATCCTCTCTTAATATATATTGACTGATTAAAAAGACTCCAAATGAAAAAAAAAGGTTTCAGTTTGTAAAATAATATTTGTTTGCAGAAGAAAATAATTTTGTTAAAACCCCTTTACTAAAGTGTGTCAATGCCAAAGAAATGTCTGCATCTTAATTTTATAAAATTGCTTTAATTTTTTTTGTATATTATACTATCACAGTATTTATAAAAATATTAATAAATTCAGTATGAAGGTCAATAAGAATGAAGAATAACAAAAATAGACCGGTAATTAAAACGAAATCGAAAATGCAAATTAACTGTGGATATGGATTTATTGTATCGCAATTTATCATGAATTATTATTCATGATAATGATTTTGATAGAACGATATTTTTAGAAAACGGGCATCAAAAAATCGATTTTTTTTCGATAAAAAAAATTGTCTTAACCCTACTTGTAAGAACAACACTAAATTATGGTTATATTATGTTCATTCGAATTTTATTGAAAAAAGAATTTAATTATATAAATTCATTAAATTTCTTGTAATACATTATTCATATATTTATAGATGAAAATTTGTATTGTTGAATATAGACTATGAATAATGTATTGCAGAGTAATCTTTATTTTCCCAAAGTAGACGTAAAAAAACTCAGTGATTCCGTGATTCATCGTTGAGTCACTGAGCCATCGAGTGTTTGGCATGCACAAAGGACACTGTGGGATATCTGTGACTAATCACGAGTTTTTACTTTCATTAAACAAATGCGTTAGTCATTTTTATATTCTTTTAGAATCGATATTTAATTTCTACTTTTTTCTTATTAAATATAAAAATTAAGAAGAAAAAAATTAATTTTGAGCTTATTTTTTAAAATTCGAGTGAATATTTTTAGTAAAAAATTAAGCTATTATATTATCTAAAAAATATGTTAAGTAACAGGGATTATTAAGCAATAAGAAAGCCTAAATACATTTTTATAATAAATAATTTTTTATTTGTCTTGTATTCAAATCTTCAGTTATTGTCAATTCTTAATGAAATTCGGCCTGTGATTTTTAAAACAAATGGTTATAATGTCAATCTTATATAATATCAATCTTAAAAAAATACAGAAATGTAACCATAAGATTAAGTAATTTTTTATGTTTTTCATAAATCATTATAATCTTCTAATAATATAACAAAACAAAATTAAATTTTACATTGTCTCAAAATACAAATAAATATTTTTTGAATAATACCAATTTCAATACCCATTTTTAATTTCAATTTAATTAAATGCGAATTGAACTAAACGCTGTATGACCAGTAACAGTTTTTCTACTGCTATAAATTAAATGGATACACATTACAATCTTCCATCAAATGATTTAGTCGTGTGCTTTTACAAATTTTCAAATAAAAATTTTTTTAAAAAATACTTTTTTTGGACATTATTATGCTGTAAAATTTTTCTTACCCTTTTTATTTCGTTAGATATAACTTCTTTTGCATTTTAAGAAATTTATTATTAAATTATTCAATAAAATATTCTATTCGACAGTCTTCATTCTAATCAAATAACAAAATGAAAATTTAAATAAATGTATTTAATATTAGTAGTACAATAGTAGGATAATTGGTTCTTAAAAGGAACCAAATAATTGCCAGATGGGGTTAATTAGTCATTAAAATGCTATGTGATGAAAATGAGCATCATTTAAAAAGAAATAATTTGTGAAATGACGGCAAGCGTCTATGATGAAGAATTTTATTAAGATAAAAATAAACTCAAAGTAACTAAAAAACCACTATACATGCGTTTATATTTTCCGATTTAATCAACTGAACGTAATTTCTATTACTAAATAAAAAGATTGAAAAATTAAAATGTACCATTTATACCAGAAATGCTTTCTAGCGAGAAAAAAATTAGCTTGAATAATTTAAAGTAATCTTTTAAAATATATAAAGGAAAAAAAAATCCAATAAACATATTTTCTTTCATATCAGATTTTAATTTGAAAGCTGTTACCCTCAGAAGCTACTGCACCCCTCATTCCGCGGTGAAAAGCGGACACGACATCATCATCATCATTTGTAAGCTGTGAAACAAATTTTAATAAACATTTGAGTATTTTTCCTGACTATAATGAGAAGGTAGCCAATATATTATTTATAATCCTTTTTGAAAAATTTAGGAGTCATCACATTATTTTATTTTTATCCCAATTATTTCGCGTATTTATTACATCCCAATTATTTCTCAGCCACTTACGCTTTATTTCATACTCCCCTGCCCCGCTTCTCAGAAAATGTCTGATATCAGACACTAACTCATCAGAGCCAGGTAATAATTTTGTGCCTCTAACATGGATTTTTTAAAAACATTTGGGACATTTACAAAAATTACGACTCCTAATGATGCATTAAAATTAATACAATAAGTACATTTAAAACTCCTTAACTATATTTAAACCCTTATTAGTAAGCGTTTTAATTTAATTTTCATTTAGGGCCACTTTATTTTGAAGAAAAAAAAATAAGTACCTGAAAACGAAAAATTGTTACCAAAAAAGAAAAATCACTGCAGCGGCTGTTTTATAATTTGCGACGAACAGATGTTCATACTAGAAATTATGTTTCCTTCATTTAGAACGTCCATTAAAAAATAAATGAGCTACAAAATAATTTAGCGAGAGATTATTAATTATCACGGAGTCATCTAATAAAGAATAAACACATGGGATTTTTATTTTGTCTGTTACACAGAAAATTTTTCGCAGTTTCATTCGGGAGGGAGACAAAAATTCAGGATTTAACGACTTTCTTTGTCCCTTGCGACATATTAACGTCCGGCTAATGCGGTCTGAGCAGGAATGCTGTGAGCTGAAACAGGGCTAAAAACCAAGTGTTGCGGCTCGGTGACAATTAATCTGAAAAACGAGACAGTTATCAGACTTTAGTGGCGCAATGGTAGCATCTTGAAGGATGTCCTGTTAAAAAAAGAACGTCATTCGGTTTATGAATTGTTGTTTACTGTAATTGTGGAACGTTTTATTTAATATTTTTGGAAGGGAGCCAAACGTGAGCAGAAAAATGAAATCAGGGACAATTATTTTATGACTGCTAGTGGCAATTTTTCAGAGCAGCTTTTGTTCTTATTTGACATGAACAGATTTGCAGCAACATCATCTCCATAGCGTGGAATTTTTATGATGCAATGTTGCTGATTTTAATTGAGGTTTGGGAGAAGGGGGCATGTTGTGCTAAATGAAAGGAAATAATTAATGATTAAGTCGAGGAAGTAATTATTTTGTAATTTGTTAAAAATAAAAGAAAAAAATCTAGTATTATGAATTATTCAGATGACTAAATGGATGAAATGCATAAGCTCTATATAAAATAATAAAAAACAATGGCGTCCAATTTTTTTAAATATCTGGATGAAGAAATTCTTAATTTCATATATATTCGCAAACATTTTTAATCTGAAATCTAGCGGAAGAAACTTAAATAGATGCTATGAACAAAAATAAAAAGATCTAATTAATTTACTTGAGGATAATAAAGTCAATGTGGTATGCTGAAACGAATGGAGAATCAAACAGATTGCAAATCATACATTCAACGGATAACCAGTTAATTTTTTTTCCCAATAATTTGACTGGAAAGTAACTATATTGAGGAAATGGAATTTTTTAAATTATTTAAATACTAAACAAAAAACTTAGAATTTACTTTGTTGATGATTCACAAAGGTATTGTCACATCAAATTTTTTTGAACCAACTGAAAAGTCAAACTAATTATTTTTTATGATTATGGTTTTGTTGATGTTGAATTCAACAATTTTTTAAAGAAAGTATTAAAAAATATTTTTGGTTATCTTTCATATGATTACTTTTTGTTATTGTAAGTGAATTTAATTATAAAGACGAAAATTTTTTTAAGAATTTTTCTTTCATTGTTGGTAACCAAGATATGAGAAGTTTTACATTTTATTCAGTATTATGTAATTTTCTCTTTTAAAGCATAGTTAAAAAAAATTATTAAATTTCTTTAGCTTTCATAGAAATTAGAGATAAAAATTAACCTAATAAATATGCATGGCTTATTTTTTTCTAATCATTACTCATCTTTATTATAATATAATTGGGGATGTAAAAATATGTTATGCCGCTTAAAGATAGATTTTTGTTTTCTTGTAATATACTGAAATTTTTATGTGATAAATTAATAATTTTCGACTGCCAATAATCCTGGCTAATTAATTTCCGAGGCTAGTAAATGTTAGAAACATGATGGGAAAAATTTCTTCCCTAATTTAGAAGTTAAAATTTTCAAGACTGTTTTGTATGCCATAACCTATTTAAAATTATGTTTCTGTACATTGTATGATGTAATCAGTGTTTGACAAAAATTAGTATCTTTCGAAATCTTTGAAAAGGCAGAAAAACATATTGGCGTAAATTTTCTTTTCTTTCTTTTTCTTTTTTTATTTAGTATTTGCCAAAAGATTTTAAATTCCTCAGCACTTTTGCACATGCGCTGGGATGGGTTTAATTCGTCAAAATAGGGATGAGAAAAAAGATGAAATGGGGTAATATCTAGAAGGTAAACTCAGATTACTCGCGGACTGAAATAAAATAAAATAGTACGCGTAGAAACGACAAGATACACTCAGAGACAAAAAGACTCGCATTCTCGCCAAAAAAAGGAATTGAACGGCGAAAACCCAAGTCGACGATTGAAGGAGAATACCGGAAAGGTGATCAATGTTCCGCGCCCCTTAGTGAAATAGAATCGTCGAAAAGTAGTTGTCTGAGATTACAAAAACGAACAGTTTTCTTCTTCTATAATTAATTATCTGTTTATTCTCAATTTATTTTTAATTACATCGTTGCATTTTACATAGAAAGGTAGGTTTGTTTAGGTCATTCAGTTCTTCCTTTCGTTGTTTGATTTTAAATGCAAATCATATTCTGTTTACTTTTTTATTGTATAGTCACATTCTACATAGGAAAAACATTCGCACTGATTATCGATTTCTTTCTTTTTTTAAAAAAAAATACAGTTTGTTTATAGTTATTTTTATTATATAACTCCTTTGAAGCTAACAGTTCAATGGATAATAAATAAAACCTCTTAATCAAATTAATGATCAACTTGGAAATATGGAGTACTTCTGAATATAAAAATGTTTCTTAACATTAATTGAACTATTATTTTTACAGTCATATGCATAAATAAGATTCAGATTAGAGAGATGTTAAAAGGCATTAAGTACTAAGATATACAGTATTTGATACCAGCTTAGATAGATATCTAAGGCAACAACTTAACAGATACCTACTAATGTGGAGTGCAACTACTAATAAAGTAAAGCAGGTATCTTGAACTACCCAGGACAATTTTTATTGATCATTACTTATTCTGTACAGAAAACACAGTGAAGCTATATTTAAGTTTCCATTTTGAAAAGGTCATAAAAGGAAAATTAGAGGTCCAAATGTTATCAAACTTGGTAATAATTCAAAGGAGGTCATGATAATTTCTTTTCTGCCATAATAATTCAAAAACTCACCATCAAGGTAAATTGCTCTGTATGTAATATTGCAGAATAGAACGTGCAAGACATCGGTTTAAAATGTGTTTAATCGTTCCTAAAACACATTATAAAGTATATTCAATGTGCGCCATTTCAAAAGCACTGTTTTTGGCGATAATCTAAATAATTTGGTGAAACTGAAAGATGCCATACACCAACGTTCATAAAATTCCTCCTGATATGTTATGAGCAACTGTTGAGAATGAAGTAATGCAATTTAGCTTTGTTTTAGAAAATGATGGACGCCACATTGAACATGCTTTGTAACACGTTTCAGCAACGATTAAACGCATTTTAAACCGATGCTTCTATATAATATTTTGCTTAATAATATTGTACACAACGCCGTTTGGTGGTGAGTTTTGAATTGTTTTTCCGGAAATTTTTTTATGACCTCTTTTAAATTATTATCAAGCTTGACATTTGGACCTGTAGTTTCCCTTTTATGATCATTTTAAATTGGAACTTTAATCATAATCACACTGAACATTTCAATTTTGAACCAAAAGCACTGAATTATCCTGATTTATAGTTTAACGGCTAATGTTCAACATGTTTGTAAAAATAGGTTTTTTTTAACAAAATTTATTAGTAACTTTTTGGGAGGAAGAATAATAAAAATAATTAAAAGACACCTTGCTAACTCCTTTTTTCTCACTGCTTTTTTGTAATTTTGAATAATTTATATATCATTCTCTCAGATGCCGTCCTCGTCATCCGACCGCTGTTCAAAACTATGAGGTTCGACCTAAAATATCCGTCGTGTTGCTTTGACTAAACTTCTCATACTTTTAAATTCTTGGAAAAATAAAATTTATTAGAAAAAAAGCAATTAAAATTTCATTTACAAATATTAAGAAGATGAAAGGGGAAAAAAACGAAACAACAAAGGCAATATAATGCTAAAAGTTTCGTTTACTATTTATTTCAGTATACTGAGACGAACTCTTTTCAACAATTCTATCTAATTAAGGAATGAGACATGGAAAGATAAGTACATTTCCGGAATTCTCAATCCTTTTTTGACTTTAAATTTCGTATCATTAGATACATTCTCGATCCCTTTTTCATATTAATATGAGTATCATGACGTTTCTGATTGTATTATTTTATTTGAATTCAGTGTATGAGTAATTTTAGTTTATTTCCTTGTTAAATCTAAACATCTCCTCTTTTTATTTTTCCTCTCACTCCTATTTTGACTAAATAAACCCATCCTAAAGCATGTGGAAAAGCAGGGAAGGTTTTAGTCACCGTTGTCAAACTGTCTTTGCATAATAGCATCATACCTACGAACATAAAATCTTAATATTATGAAAAAAATAAAGAAAGGGGAAAAATGTTTCATTAGATTTATCTTTCTCCTTTTCCATATCTCGTGAAAAAAAAAACTTTCTTGGAATAAATAGTAAATTTATCATCATCAATAAAATGTTCAAAATATTATTTATCTCAGTTTCATCGCATATTTTTTCAAAATTTGTCACTTATAAACGAGATCCAAGTTTTATTTTGCCAAAAGAAAATAAAATTCAAAAATGTCGCTTGATAAAATTAATTTATACGTATATTAATAATCGTGGAATCGCGATCCAATCCCTTTCTACAGCTCCGTTAAAACTTTCTGCTATTCATAAAACGATATTTCAAACCCGACCACTCTTATTCCCCCTGAAAAAAAAAGTAAGCGATCAAGTGAGAGCAATTCCGTTCCATGGGTCCCTCCTGATACTAGATTTATCGTCTGTCGTCCCCAGAGTGTTCGAAAGCAGCGGCTCAGTGAAATAACGATGCAGGCGATTGAATTTCCAAATCATTTTGTTTGAGTCGGATACCAGAAGGGACCCAGAGCAATCGAAGTTTTTTTTATTCGCTGAAAAAAATAAATAAAAATCGTCTGATTTCTCCAGGTGGGGAGAAGGGGGGGTGAGGATGCAGAGGATTGTTCTAATCAGGACGGGAATGGTCTGGAGCATCCCGCTGCCATCCGGAACACCTCCTCAGCTGATCGGGTCCTCGGTTTGCGGCTCGGGAGCCATGATTAATCACCATGGTGATGTGACGTCACGAGACTCACTCATGCAGCAGTCTGGGAGAACTAGGATTTGGCGAATTATCGCCCTTTTTTGGGAAATGAGGTAAATTGATTTCTCACGATTAAGACTAAATTGTTCCCAAAATTCGTTTTCAAAACATGGAATTGTTTTTCTAAAATATATATTACATATTTCATATTTTATAAATGTATTTGAAAGTTTTCGACAAATGCAATTATATATTATGCTCTCGGTACATTAATTATAAAATACTTTTAAGAGATTAGAATCCGTACTCTTTCACATCCATCAATTAATCAGGATTTCAGGTTACATAACACATCTGCGGATTATATAGTTCCGCAAATTCAGTTTTAACAGTATTCGTACATAAAACATGCAAATTTTTGTAACTTCTTGATTTTACTTTTCATTGTCCATATTTAATTTTACAGAAAAATGCAGTAGTTCATAATATGTAATTTTTTCACAGGTAACTAGCTTAACATAGGATAGCATTCCCCAAATTTTTTTATTATATTTTATGTTACTTTCTGAAGATTTGAATAGAATTAATGAATTCAGCCAAGCTTTTTAAATAGAATTTTGTGTACAAAAAAAGTGCGGCCTCTGCAGTTCTGCGCTTTATTTAATCGCGAACTTTGACGGTATATCACAGTTTAATCTGAAAATGGAATGATAAATGCTGTATTGTTCTCGAGCGTCTGGTATCGAATCTCTAAATTTATTTTGACATTTTCTTTCTGTGCTAGATCTAATTTACTCATCTATCTTTCTAATAAGTTTTGCAATTTAACTATTTACAATATTCAGATTATTTTTTTCTGAATTCTTACATTTATATCACAAATAATTTCAATATCTTGATGCATTATTATCATGTGAGAACATGATTTTTTTTCTTTAGAGATTTTTTGAATAATTGAAGACAACGAATAATTGGTTCGAAATCGCGTAGGCAATAAACAAACATAAATGGCAATATTCATTAACATCTTTTCATTGCATATATTTTTACCTGCTTTTACCAGTATTGCATTATTATTATGTATACTTTTTTGAAAGCAGATGGGTTTTTAAAAGGTTGGCGTAGAAATATGAAAACATAGCTGTTATTTCATCTCCAAATCGGTCGACCTCCAAAACTTTGTTTGCCGGCTAGAAAAATTGAAAATGAATTTTAAAAAAATTATCATTATATATATATATATCTTTATATACTTATAAAAATAGAGACCGATAGAGAAGTCTCGCGAATTTTTCAAACCGGTTTAAATTGGTAAATGACTTAAATTTATTGAGAGAAATAATGACTTAAAAAATAATGTTCTCATATGAAATTTGCGATAGTAGATTTTATTTTCTTTTATATGAATCTTTAGATTTATTTAATGGCGAATAATTATTTTGATGTCTTAGGCAATGCACAAAACGATACCTGTTTTTGAATAAAAGGAACAATTTAGTTAAATTTCAAGGAAATTTAAACAAAATAAGTTATTTTAAGATAATGTTTTTTATTTTTTAAATTTTATTACTTTTTTAAAAAATGTGTTTATTTTTATTTGTTTATTATGACTCAAATAGAAAGCCATTGTTGTTTATACAAAGTGTTTTTGTTACTGAAAATTGATTTTTAAAATATTCCAGGAAGGAAATAGACGTAATGAAACGTATAAGAGTCTAGAAAATGATGCTTCATAAAATGATAATATTATTCTATTATTTTATTATTCCTATAATATTTATTTTTCCAAAACCTTTTTTTTAGAAAAATAAATATTATATTTTTTCAAGCCTCTCTCAATCTAGAATCTAGGCATCTGCTTAGTTTTAATATTTGGAATCCTACACTAATTTTATTCTATTTGTATGAGGCGCCGGGAATCCATTCTATACAAAATACATTCTTTTGAAATAAATATTTCCTAAGTTCCTTTCTTTTTTCCATCTAAAATAAATATTTCTGCTTAAGAAGAGTATATTTTCAGTACTAAAATTCATGAATAAAATTCTATCTTTATAATGCTATGAACGCAACTATATTAACCACTTCGGCATACAATGACGTGTCTGACACGCGCGTCGAATTACTGAATTTTTATTTGCAAGTCTGCAACTAAGCCACGGAATTAATTATTTCAATACGAAAAAATCAATATGAAACGATTTGGCATCCCAAATGCTCCATATATTACTTAAAAAATTCAAATTAATAATAAATTACCAAAATAGGATGTTTTATCTAATTAGAAAGTTAAATAAATTCGTATGTCAAGGGGTTAACCTATTAACTGGGAATGACGAAATGCAGTGTGAGTATAAATGATGGATCATATTTAAAAAAATCATATTTTTGAAATTACTGCACATATTATAATAAGTGATAAAGGAATTTAAAAAGAAATATATTAAGTTTTTTTTCAGTTACAAATTTCCGATGTGTTGCCCTCTCGTTGCACGGTATACGTCCAATCTGTAATTCAGCTCGTTCCAAAATTTCGTAACATTTTATTTTATCTGCTATCTTTGACATAGTAATACAAAAATAAATCATTGAGACAAGACATTTTTTTATTTACTATCAATACCGAAAACTTTTTCAGAGCTAAACGAACGCATTTGTGCAGAATTCAGAATTATTAACAGGCTTGTATTAATTATATTGACGTCCCGTTTTAAAGTAATCAAATTAGACCTCATAATTAGAACGTTATTCAGAGACGAAGACGACTCCTGAGCTACATCTCCCTACTCACCAAATTTCACACCAAACCAGTGAGAGGGGTTTTGGCCCCCATGATACTTAGCTTGCACCAGAACCGCTTACACGATAGTTCTTCGAGGATTCAGGTCTCGAATCTGACACCCTCCTGTTCCGCAGCCAAGACCTTACCACCGTGCCACCAAGGTTCACGCTGGAATGTCAATGAATATTGCGGAAAAAATATGAAATGTTTCTTATGATAGGTTTTCAAAGTAATTTATGTTTTGTTTGTGACTAATAAATATAGACGTGATTAAACATTATCATTCTGTATTAATTGTTTGGAATATTTGTCCATAGGAATAGCAATAAGAACGAGAAAGTAAATCTCACAGGGGAGGTTTTGAAAGAGAAAATTATTTGTACATTTTGACCACTTCTTTAACTGAAACATGATACGAGGGTAAAGCTATTTTGAGAGATATCAAAGAAAACAAAATGATGCTTAAGATAAAAAAAAAACAGTATTATGATTTTAATAACATTTTAGTGAATATAATATCTGGAAATTATATTTATATTTCAATTATGTGTTTAATCCTACATTTCGAAATGAGTCAAATTAATAAGACTGCAATTTTTGAACTTTTTTCAATTAATTTAATAAAAACTTTTTATTTTAATATTTTTCGACTTTTCGGGGATATGTTAAAAACTATTAAAGAAATTTAAATAGAATAATTAATATTTTTATGTAATTAATTTCATTTAAAAATTAAACATTTCAGTTACTTTTCTGGCATTCTTACATTCACTTATAAGAATTTGTTCAGCTTAAATATTAAACAGAATTCATGCAGCTATGAATTTTTTTAAAAAAAAAGACAAAATTTCTTCCATTTGATGTTTAGTTTCCAAAATTTGCAATCCAGTATTTAAAGGAATTTCTGCGTGAATTTTTCAATTGATATCAGTAAGAAAATTTGATCAGAATAATTTTTTTCGTTTTTACTGTATTTATACATTAATTTATGCCTTACATTTGTGAAGCATTCTATAAAAAAATCTTACAGTATTGGATTAAAGAGAGACTTAAAAATTTCTTTCATCTAGTATTTTACAGTCCGAACTTCTCTAATTGAAGCTCTGTGCGAGACCATTTGGCGACTGCGTTTTGGCGCTGCGTCGACGAAACGATCGGCAACCCTTTCTAGACGGGAGCCAGCAATGTCTGGAACGATCAAATCTATGTTTTCCCGTCGTCGGGACGATATTCCGGAATTTGCCCCGAAAAATCCTAATTTCTGTCACAACGGAACATCGCTCCGCGCTGCTTTTTTATTTTCCTCCCCGGGGAGCATCTGCCTTCATTTGACCTTGATTTTTGCTGGCTCCAGAGATATTTTGATGAAGTGAATATTCGAATTCGTTTTCATCTAAATTCGACAACATATGGATGGAAGGAAGATGAGTTGCAGGTGGTAGAAGGTGGCAATTAATCAGGAATACGTCGACAGATTCCATTCGCAGACATTTAAATCTGACGGCGCAGCCGTGAATCTTGGATTCGTGCAAGGATTTAAATTAGTCTGGTGAGAAAAATGGCGACTAAAATCAGATTGAAGCTAAATATATGAAGATAAAATTTACAACACTCTTGCCGAATCATTCTTTTTTTGAAATCCCAAATGCCCTTGTGAAATCCAGTCGAAAGATTTAAAATAATTAAAACTCGAAAACATTTGAAAATGCATTTAAAATTTTTTGCAAACTTTAGCTGATAATGACACTTAAATAAAAACGAAAAAAGTTAAATTTTAGATTTTATCCCGGCCTAATGTATTGTTTCCTATCGTAATTAAGAATTTGTGTCAACTAGAAAATACAAAGGAAGTTTGTTGTTTTATGAAAGTAACAAACAAAAGAGATTCATTACGAAATACGACAAAAATAAAATAGAGTGACGAGCCAAAATCAAATCGAAAATCAACAAAAGGGTCAATAAACGTGATTTTTAGTGCACTGTGAGGGTCTGTAGAATTTACATCCGCTGTTTGAATTAACGCTTCGTTTGTTATGTGAAGAGTTTCTTCTGTTTGTATGTCCGGTTCACATAGAGAACGGCAGAAATAAAAAGTAACATCCACTTCATCAATCTCATTCACACGAAAACAAATCTCACACATTGCAATGCCATTTCAAAGAGACTGGAGTAAAGAACTTTGTGCCTAATGTTAGAGTGTCATTTATAGAATTTTATGTTTCGGAGCATCTAAAATTTCAGAAGGTTCATTTTAGATTTAAATTCTTCTAGTTTTAACAGTTTCATGACTATTGCTACATCAAAGATCGAACAATATTAAACGTTCATTAAATTGAACATGTTACCGAAGATTGGATAGTTTTAACAATTTTAAAGGTGCCACTTTTTTGCAAATATAAATCTTCGGTGTATTTTAGAGATAATCTATAAAATCAGAGAATTTCAAAAAATGTATGGAAAAAAATATTGACATTAATAAAATTGATCGATGAACTGCCATTGTCCATGGTAACGTACCAGTAGATGTTTCTTATGATTATCAAGTCTTGCTTTTGAATTTTCTTTTCTTAGGAACTGAAATATATTGACAACATTTGTATTTTTCCTGAATTTCAAATATTTTGTAAGAATTGCCATCTATCATGCATTATGAATCTTTGTATTCCTATGCACACTGAGAACTTCCAACTGTCTTCTGCAACCGAAATGAGGACAGAGTAAGTTGTCACTTCCATTTTACAAAAGATGGGATCTACTGTTGGTAAAGGAGCCTCGCTGCTGGAAAGCCTTCCGCCCAATCAGAGCCTTCACGTGGTCATGCTTGGTTTGGACTCTGCTGGCAAAACGACCGCCCTGTACAGATTGAAATTCGACCAGTACCTCAATACTGTGCCGACGATAGGCTTCAACTGTGAGAAGATCAAAGGTACCACAGGCAAAGCCAAGGGAACCAGTTTCCTGATATGGGACGTTGGTGGCCAGGATAAGCTGAGACCTCTCTGGCGATCGTACACCAGGTGCACAGATGGGATAGTCTTTGTCCTGGACAGTGTGGATGACGAGAGGTTAGAGGAAGCCAGGATGGAGTTGGTCCGCATGGCAAAGGCGCCAGAGAACTTGGGAGTACCAATTCTGGTGTGGGCCAATAAACAAGATTTGCCCGGAGCAAAGGATCCTTTTGAAATTGAGAAAATTCTGGGTCTCGGCTCTGAACTGGGACCAGGACATCTGTGGCATGTTCAGCCTGCTTGTGCGATTATCGGAGATGGACTAGAAGAAGGTTTGGAAATTCTTTATGAAATGATTCTGAAAAGGAGACGCCAGTTGAAACAGGCCAAAAAGAAGTACACTTAAGTGATTCCTTTGTTATTTATATGTTTACCTCTTGCTACCATGGGGCAGAGTTTGCGTTTTTATCAAGAATATTTATGGAATAACTAATAGAAATTGTAAGTATGAGCGCCACATTCACTTTTGAAGCTTATTCACCTCATTTTTAGAAAGAAATCTTTTATCACTCATTTTAAAGTATAAATTAATTAAGATTGAATAAATCTATCAGGATATAATTCTTTTTTACATTAATGGCACATAAAATATTTTAATTATTTTAACTGAAATAACAATTCTTTTTATAATAAAATGTTAAATTTATAATCCCATGTCAATATAATTTATTTTACGAGATATATAAATTCTGTGTTAGTATATTAAGAAGTTTTTATGACTTTAAATTGTAAAAATGCTGAGAGTGGTCAGATTTGTTCTTAGAAATTAATTAATGATCGATCTCTAAATCAAAAACATTAAATCTAATTCAAATACAAAATAGTTATTTATTATATTGAAATATAAAATATCACTATGGTGTTTTTCATTAAAAATTGAAATCTGAATCAATGCAATTAAAAATAGTCCTTTATACTCTTGTTATTGATTTTTAATTTGCTATTTATATTTGAATAGTTTTTATTTTATGCCGTCCATTTTTTTCCGTCCTACCTTACATTTTGCTTTTGTATATTTTGGTAAATGTTTTCTACATTCAAAGATTCGTAGTTAAAATTATACAGTTATCTCTCCTCTGGCACGATTTCAAATATTATTTAATACTATATTTTTTTAAGTTAAAAATTCATTTTGATATTTTATTGCATTAGATTAAAATATATAACTTTTTTCTACTTTTTTAAAATTGGAATGTATATATTTAAATGTCTATTTTTTATGCTGTTATAGAATTTTAAAGTTTGTTTTATGTTTTAACTATACAAATTTAATTTCATAATTGATTAAGCTGGTTTTTAGTTACGATCATTTAAAAAATAATATGTCCTACCCAAGACGAAAATTTCATATATATTAAAAATTATATATATATATATATATATATATATATATATATATATATACACTTTATTCCCTTTCCTTGGCTATTTTTATTGCAAACATTTAATTTTTTAAGCGAATTTTTCTATTACATATTATTACATTTTGGTGTAATGAGCGAGCTTCTATTGAATACTTTTGTGACATTCCTTTTTTGCATTTATTTGATTATTCTTCATTTCACGATAAAAACACAAATTCTTATTCCTATGGTAGTATTGTGTCCAGAGTGAATTCACTGCCTAAATATTTACTGTAACCAAATGTTCTGTTGAAGTCCACGATCAGTATTATTAGAAGTGCATCAGACATCACTGGAAAATACTTTGTGTGTGCTATTCCATGACATGAAAAAAATGGCCAAATATGAAGTTCCGAATGAATTCAGAATGTGATTTATATTTGTCACAAGCACATAATTATTAGAATATATTTGAAACATATATAAAAATATATCTTCACAAAGTTATATTTTTATTCGTAATTCGGATAAGAGCTCATCTGCTTAATGAAACTGTTTTATAAAGATGTACAGAAAAAAAGTATATGACGAGAACTGTTCATTATCTTATTATTGTATAATAAATGTAATTTTATTAATGTTAATGAATTATCGAGGTTAATATTATAATTTTTCGTGTCATTAAAACTATGCTGATTTTTTGAATTAAAGTTGTATTTAATGAACATATAGATTTAATGAGAGTATCTATATTATGTAGCTTAATAAATGTAGAAAATGCACTGCTTATATGAAGAAAAAAATTTAGAAAAATTTAAATTAATATCTCATAATCTAACTATGAATAAAATATAATATGAAAAATGCCATTCTAAAAGAAATGAATAATATATAATAGATTCAATTTAGAATACTTGGTTATACTTTCTCTAATAATATAATGGGCTTTAACTTATTAGTGCATTTTTTGTTAATTAAGGTAATATATGAGATTTTTAGTAAATCAAATCACAATTTGCAAATTCATTAATTTACTCTATCTGTTATTTTAATCTTAAATTGAATGTTACTGAATTCAATATTTTTTTAATGAGAAAGAAATTATATGTGTTTCCGTTAGAATATATATATTATTAATTTTATTCCACTACACCTTTAATATAAGACTTAATTTTTATGAAATAAACTATCTGATACAGAATTTGCTGTATTATATGCAATTTACAAAAATAACTAAATAATTAGAAAACGGAAGAGAGATAAATTTCTAATATCAATTATGAAAATTCTAAAATATGTAAAATGTTACTGGTTGAAAATTCGTGCAACGGAAAAACCAAGTAAGAATTCAAACAAAGATTAATCAAATGGATCTAACTGTTTGTCAAGCAGAGCTTTTCAAATGTTTCATTGTTTCCTGAATGTGTAAGAGTACTGTAAAGTTAATGTACAGCAACTGAACTCGAAATTTGTGATCTATGTGTTTGTGGTGTGTTTATGTATTAAGCTACTTTTCTATGCTTGAATTTTATAATATTTGCCAAACTTGATTTTTTAAACATGTTTCATAGGACAGAGTGGTTTATATATATGATACTTTTGATTATTTCTATTGACGAAATGTCTAACCACCATCTTATTTTATTGAAATTTCTTTTTCATGTTCAATATTTTTACCTTCATGTTTCTAGACCTTTAATAACATATCAAAAGTGCATATGATCGTATAGTACCGGTACATTTTACTAAATAGTATTCAAAAGTTTAAAGTAATAATAGTCTGTAATAGTTATAAACGCATGCAGTAAATCACTTTCTAATATTGCTGTATACGTCTTAATTACAGAAGCATTCGAAGTTAAATGATTTCACAGTTGTTATAGCTGAAAGTGAATAAGTAAAAAATTTGTGTTATATATTGATTTTTTTAATTGTTTTAAAATTTAATATGATCCGTCTGCCACAGGAACTGCTTCTGACATAGTATCTTCGTATCGTCTGTTGCCATAGAAATCAAACTTAGACCCCATTCTATCTAGTTGACACGCGGAAGATCATTCAGTTAACAGTGACAGATTTGAGTATTTAGCACCCTAGGTACTGCACGCTGTGAAACTCCACGTTTAAAGATAATCAATTTGTTTTTAGATTTCTCAAACTTTTAATTCAATTAATAAGCCAACGATTTTCTTTACTTTTAAATTTTTATTTTATTTTAACTACGTAAAAGATGTTTCAATTCTTTTGTTTATGTATTGTAGAAAAAATGGCAATGAAATTTTATAACAAATATTTTAAAATGGAATTTTATGCTTGACAAATTAACCATCATTATTAGCTAAGGACTTTTTTATTACATGAAAAAGAGTTGTATAATTTTGATGAATTGCAAAGGGAAATAATAAACTTCAAACATATACGCAAGATTGATTAATTGTTCTTCAGTTATTAAATCATTATACGGTTTTTAATATTTGAGTATAAAAAAAAATTGTGATCCTAGTACTATATAATTCTTACAATTTGTTTTTAATAATTTATTTGCTTGATATATAAGCTAATAATTTATTTAATCAGCTTGCATACGTCTACCCTCAAATGTAGGGGGTCTGAGGTAGCTACCTACTTTGTCAGAAATCCACCATTACTCGAGTGATAACAGTTCGTTTATTCCTTACTTAAAATATCCTTTTACCTAATAAATGAATGCAAAGACGGTATACATTATGTTAGGTTCTCATAAGTAAATCAT
The DNA here is from genome assembly GCA_026289955.1 of Argiope argentata. Lineage (NCBI taxonomy): Eukaryota > Metazoa > Arthropoda > Arachnida > Araneae > Araneidae > Argiope > Argiope argentata. The sequence continues at coordinate 3,862,117 of JAOUZG010052814.1, forward strand.
GAATTATAATGCAAACACCTTTATGTATAAAATTTCCTGAAATTAGACTTTAAATTTTTTTAAACTCAAATTTTGATTTAAAGAATGCGAAATAATATAATAATTAGATCTCCAGGAATCCGTTTCTTCCTTTTGTGCTTTAAATTGCAGTTTGTCGCCATTCTCTATGGTTTCTTCAGAAATAGTAAACATATATAAGCTTCAAAAAACAGGCATGAAAAGATATATTGAGTTGAATCTTTCTATTCGATATTTTAATTATTTTTATAGTTTATTATGTGCTTATACAACTTGATTTATTAATAGTAATTATGGATAGACAAATTATTTATTGATTTTTATTAGTGATTATTTCTTTTTTTTTAAAAAAAATCAATAATGATCTTTTTTCCCCAGTAACTTGTATACAGGAACGCATGTTTCCAAAAATTGCTTTCGAATGATTAAAACTATTAGATTTTTTAAAAAATTCTTCTAAGGAAAGTTAAAAAGTTTTTCTCGTGACAAAAAAAAGTTAACATTTTACCCCAGAAAATAAAGTGATACATAAAAGATCACACTGGATTCTTTTTTAGAATCTTCTATAAAGTGCACAGCTTACATTATACGTTGAATCTAATAAAATTAGTTCATATTTTTCTTTTCTAAGAACAGCCGTTTAAGTAGCTGAATGGAATACATTCATTTTTTGGGAAAGTTCACTATGTTTTAATTAATATATTATGTATTAATTCCTATTTATCGTATTAATCTATAAATCTATAAATCTGTGTATTAATTTATAAATCACATTTTGGTTAGTATTAATCTTGAAGAGAAATGTGAGAAAACACATTTATTTTCATTAAATCCAATAGATTTACAACAATAATAAATTATAATTTACGTAATAAATTCATACCTTAATTTACATTAAAAAAATAAGAAAACAAAATTTTAATTTACTTGTGAAAAATAAATTCATTTTTAATTGACATAAATGATCATAAATCTAACTTCTAATTTACATAAAACAATCTTTAATTTGTACAAAAAAAATAGCAAATATAACTCTTATTGACGTAAAAATGCTAAAATCTTATTTTTATTCACATAAAAAAATAAGGATTTCAATTTTCTTAAAAAAATTCAATCGGAAAAAATTCTTAAATAAATAAATATAATAATTCTAATATAATAAGTTAGCATACTTTAAAATGCATAGAAATGGAACTTAGCAACTTAAATTAATTCTAATTTATTCATTAAATATATAAGATAATAGAAACATATTTTTTACGCTTTGGCTGCAGAAAGCAACATATATAT